>LUCH01003328.1:40159-73386 GCA_013368495.1 Paragonimus heterotremus | reverse complement strand
ACTTCCTCTTTAGAGTAGGCCTCGTAGATCATTTCTTCACTGTAGCGAATGACGACGGCCGGCGAGGACATAGCAAGAAACTTTTCAAGCTTCGTCCTCGGACCTTTCTTAGGCAACAGTTCTTTTCTCACAGGGTTATTAACCTTTGGAACAGTCTTCCTCCTGAGGTCGTTAGCTCCGATTCTAGCCAACGTTTTCAAACGGCACTTGACTCTTATTTTCAAAAAGGTTTATCATGTAAGCAATCTGACTTTGATTTTGGTATTTAATATAATCTCCCAGAGCGGTGCTACACCCTGTTTTCAATGACTGTCTTTCAGATAAACAGACGCCCGCCCGACGCTGAGTAAGAAAAACCGACTGGATCCGGGACCCTTGGGCATCTGCCTCGAACCCGTGTATCAATCGCTGAATCGCTGAATCTTCTGTCACCCATTGAACTCATTGAAATTGACCTAGACCGGCACCCGCGCAATTTGGTTTGGTGCATGTGGCCTTGGGCGCATGGCTGGCAAAGCATTGGTTGGGCTCGATCTGGCTTTCACTAGTGATGTGGTTTCGCAGTATGCATCTTCTAGGGCCTCCGGGTAATATCTTTACTTTTGATGTGAATTACTCAACAGCTTTGCATTTATCGCAATAGATTTGTTCCACCCTAAATCCATCCTTTGCAATGGTAGCGTCCCCGATTCTTCGGCTTTGCCTGCAACCCGTTCCGATTTGGTTTTCAAAAACGAAGGTTCGTACTCTCTCACCATCTCATTTTGTTTTTAGAAAATCTTGTCAAGTCTCTAGTAGGGAAGATTTCCCCTACAATTGATGTCGATTCTGATGTTGAGACTGTACGCGCTTCGAGTGAAGTAGCACTACGTAAAGAACTGAGTTGGGCTGTCCATCTTGGTCTCCCGGCGGTCAATATCCGTCTACTCCGTCCAGAAAACATTAACCTTGCAAGGTTGTTGGTCAATTTTGTGCGTACGGAGTATGTTCCCATCAAAGTAACGCAATCTTCATCCTGCTTATCGTTCTTCAGATTTGGATTACTTTGCCAATGTCGGTCGAAGAGAATTGTACGACAGTAATTGAAACCGAAAGTTAGTCTCCCTCTCTGACTTATTTTGCTTGGGCGGCTGTTTTCACGTCATTTCTTGTTTGCGTCAACGACTTTCTTTATAATCTTTCTAGCAACGCTCTTTTCTACGCGGAAGGTTTCATAGACTGGAATGTTGGTGATGCCAGTGCACTACCTAGTGATGTGAGTGCGACTAGACGCTGATCAAACGATTGGGGTCTCCTCCGAAGTGACAATTAGTGCACACACCTGTCGCTCGATGGAAACCGTGACAATAACTTTGTGGTTCATTGTATTCCTAAACAGTAGACCCCAGGAAAATGGATTTAAAGAAAGACCTAGGCATCTGGATGTTATCTAAGTTGTCCTTCGCCTATCGTCACTAGATGGTGGCAGAAAAGGGATTTTCCGCAGCGTAGACAAAAGAGCGTTTCGAACGCTTGACTGAGTTTAAATAACATCGCTGCTTGAGTGTGCTAACTGAATCGTGTATACCGACCTGAAGAAAGACATACCCGCTGCTGAGCGTTTCCAGTGCGCGGCCGCCAAATTAGTCACAGGCGTAGGAAATTTCGTCTTCAAGTCTGAACCCGAAATTCTTAATTTGCATCTTACACACCTCTTTAGAGTAGATCTCGGTGGACACTATCTTTTCGAATAATGACGGCCGATAAGGACGTGGTGGGAAGCTTTGCACGCTCCGTCCCCAGATCTTTTTTAGGTAACACTTCTTTTCTTATAGGGTTATTACTCAGTGGAACAGCCTTCCTTCCGAGTTCGTTGGCTGCGCTTCTAGAGATCGTTTTAAGACATCCACCCAAAACATGGTTTGACTCTTAATCTGTTCTTTCTATTGACCGTAATCCCCAAGAGCGATATTACAACCTGATTTCGTTGTTCGTTTTTCATGTCGAAGGACGTTTGCTTGACATCAAATTAAACAGACCGACTGGGTCTAGGTACCTTTGACCTAAAACGTTGAATCCGTGTACCAATCGTTGAACCGGTGGAAGACGGGAATAACCGATAGTAAGGCTCTTCACTGGGCATCTCGTCACCGGAGTAGGTAAGGCGTTATGCATCCTGTCGGTGTGTTACTAACTACTCGTATAGTAACTTGTTCCTGACTTATTCTGCTACGTTGACGTGGTAGTTATTCTTGTGCATTGCGTCGATACAGAGAGCTATGTTGACTGGGACGTCGACCCTTCTTTGTGCACCTTTGTCAGATAGACTAAAGGGAAGTAGTCAGTCGAAAAGCAGATGCACTCGTACTATTGTATGTCGCGTTACTGACCGCGCAGGGGTGCCCAGGGATTGGGGCACGATCCTATTAACATACGGCAGAATTATTTTCATAGTTGCAGCACTGTTGTCTTTGGAAGGGTACCCACAAACAAAGAGCGATGCGATCGCCCAATGGTTGACCGTGATCGCTGTCGTCTTGAGCGATACGGTCGATAAACACTCGGTATAATCCAAAGGTCTGATGTAACTTCGAATACATCCACTGCGCATAGTAGTGGTGAGAAAAGGTATTAATGTCTTATTAACGGCACCGGGCTAGGCGAACCCCTCACTGCCAGGCGAGTCAGACTCTTGAGTCAATGACTCCGGGTAGGGTCCCCCAAGAAAACTTTGCATTCTGCTGTCTTGCATGTCAGAGTTTCGAGTCAGAAACTCGAGGTGCAGTCCCTCAAGTCAACCCATTTCCACGACATAAGCGACAGGGAAGTATCAGAAGTTATCGCTCTTCTGACACTGATATTATTCACTCATCACGCCCTTCTCCTTCTGTTTTATCCCCCAGATTTTCTCCCTCTTCTGTGCCCTCGGGTCATTATTGTTTTCTAAAGTCAAGACAACAGATATACACTGGCGCCTTCAATGTCCGCACTGTCCGACAAATCGGTCAGCAAGCTGCTCTGGCAAGTACTCTTTCACGTCTGGAGTTTGATGTGTACTGTGTGTCGGAGATTCAAGTCTACGATTGTAGCACCGTTGTTCACTTGAATTCATTTCCTGATGACTGTCGTTCTGAGTGCCTCTTTGTTGGAGTCTCTGGTGACGCCGATGCTGAATCGCATGGTCAGGCTGGAGTGGGAATCGCACTGAGTTCCAGAACAATGTTTTCCCAATTAGATCTCAATGAACAGTCGTTTATGAGCTGTCAATACATCGGTCAGAGTCTGTCGATGCAAATCAGAAGGAAATTGTGTACTCATTATTTCGGCGTACGGTCCAACGGATAGCTGATTAAATGCTACTGAAGATGCGTTCTTCGTCTCTCTCGTTTACCTTCTGAAGCACACTAAACATCCGGACATAATTATATCGGTAGGTGGTTCTAATGTTCAGCTTGATCGTTTTTCTCCAGAACAGAAGCTGTTGGAAGTGTCTGGTGTTCGAACATAACGTACTGACATTGGCAAAAAACTACTTCAGCTGTGCGCACATCACGGTCCCTATATTTTGAGCACCATATTCCAACACAGGAAGAGGCGCTGTGTTACATTGAGACCTCCCTTTGCTTCTCAATCATGTACACAACTCGATCACCTAGCAGTCAGTTACGAGTGGCGCCACTCTGTTAAAGATTCGTGCATTTATAGCAACCACATGGACTCGGATAATGTCGTTGTGCATGCCCGCTTCGTTCTGTCATTTGCCGAGAGGAAATACACCCGTAAATGCAAGACGCTTAACTGGTATTTCAGCGAGGAGAGTGTGAAGAACGTTCATCAAGAAACACTAGTAAACAAGTTGCCCAGCTCGGGTCAGGTGTGGGATCCTTACAAACACCGGGAACAAATAGCCGCAGGTATGAAAATATGTTGTGAGGATGTGTGTTCCGAAGGAGGCGTTTAGTTGCAACAGATCTGGATTTCTGTCACGTCACTGGATTCCAGTTAGTTCTGTGTACGATCACGAACGTCGAGAACTTGGATGTAAGCTGACTAAAAACTTGCGCAAAGACGGTGAGCACCGGTTGTCGAACAGTCGGACCAGATGAAAAGAGCCTTCTTATATGGAAATAGCATGAAGCCATTTTCCCTGATTCGTGGTCGTCGAGTCGGTCTAAGTGAGATCACAAAAGATGGTTCAGTTATCATCAGCCAGTTGCGCCGACATGACAGGGGCTGAACACTTTGAGGAGCATTTCAGCTGATTTCTTCAAGACCATATCAACGATGGGACCCTACTGATCAGTGGCTGTGTTTGTTGGTGTCCTCTTGACTTGACACTTATGGTTGACACATTTTCGAGAATCATCCGTTAATCTCGTCAAGTCCATATCTACATTACTAACCGCGTTGACACGTCGTATTTGACACATCATTGCTGTTCGACGTTTTATAACTTTTAACGGTACATTCCGTAACCTAGGTAAACAGAAGTGTTCATTCGTGCGCCCGACACGGTTGACAGGTCCAGCTGGTCCAACACAGTTTGTGTCTATATCATCCTCTCTCGCACAATTTCCCACCTACGATTTTGGACGGTCATTGGTCGCACATACTGTCAAAACAGAAGCCACCAGGTTCTCTTACATGCGGTCTGAAACGAAATGGAAGTGACAGCACATCGTGCCCTTACACTGTCACACGGGCTAAGCGGCACACGCTTCCACCTGGAAGATTTTTGACCTCAAGACTTGTACACCTTTATTCAGCAAAGGAATTACAAATCGAGGCTTGATCTCACACCAACCCACCCGTCTGTCGTACCCCGCGAGCCTCCACGGTTTCAATTGGTGATTCACAACTGTCACAATAATTGCTCTTGTACTATCGGGATTTTGATATGCCGAAACCATTTGTTATTTAGTTTGTTATTCACTTATGTCTGGCCCGGCGTTATCCACGTTATGTAGGTATCTGCATTTTCACTGGTGTTATTACCTTCCGATTGTAAGTAACTTTTGCGGCAATACTTGACGGATCTCACGTGACCCGACCACGCATCCTTCTGATCCCAGCGCGATTACTAATGTGGACATGAACGTGACGGTACTGACAAAGTGATTCCCGAAAATATGTCAGCTACAAGTGTCCGGTCAAGAGGATACTCACACGTTGCAGACGGCCCTCCATCAAAAGCTGTGATGTCTCTGGAGCTTAAGTTATTGAAGCGTAGCAAGGCTCGTGGATCAGGTCTCTATCCTTCTCTCTTCCAGAACATTGGGAAGAGAACTGACAAAACTCTTCCAGACAATATTAGAAGCCGGTGAGCTACCCCATGATAAGTGCTTAACAGCAATATTTCTCGTCTTCGAAAAGGGGGCCAGAAATCCATGTAACAACCACAGGAGAATCAGCCTAGTGTCCGTTACGTTCATTGACCTCATATTAAATCGGCTCTTTAAGCCCAGAAAAATTCAGGTACTTGAGGAACAGACAGGATTGCGGCTCGGTCGTGGATGTGCTGATCACATTTTTACCCTGCAGCGGATTTTGATGATTCGGCATTGTTATAGGCAGCCGACGATCGTGGTCTTTGTTGCTCTTAACGTTCTCTAACACTGCCTTCTTCGCAAAGGAGTGCCAGGGAAATACTTGAATCTTTCGTGATCAGTGCATGCCCAATCATCAAACGGAATGAGGATTATAGACAGCTGTCCCCAGCGTTCATCACTTCTAGTGGTTACTGATGAGAAGTGCTGATGAGTAGACAAAACTTGTGATGTTACTCAGGGATATCTGGTCTCCTCCTTCCTGTTCAGCTTTATCATAAACACCGTTCTGGAAAGTTCGCTTGAGGAATCCAGTGGGCTTGGTATTGTGCTCCTTCCTGTTACTAAGTTGATCAACATGAATCGCGCGAATGAAATCGTCTCACTTAACCCCTCTTTCTAAGACATGCAGGCCATGGTGAACAAGGTGAATGACGGAGCTGATTTGTATGGAACTGCTCTTCGCACCTCCAAGTTTCAAAGTGCCGCTTGAAAACCGGTGTATTTCAACTTCTACCTTCTTTATTGCAAGCAGTCCACGAGACTGTGGGCAACTTCTCATAATTTGGTAGCGCTATCTCACCAACCCGTAATATTGTTGGTGAGATATCAGTGATGATAGGAAGGGTACAAGTTGATTTTGTCAACCTGTGTCATTTGTGACATCGAAAAGACATTTGATTTCCCCTGAAAGGAAGCGTGTATAATGCTTGTGTGCATCCTATTTTGCCCTATGGTTCGGAAACGCGGCCTGTTGACAACGCAGATATAAGCAGACTCGCTATGTTTGATCATCGTTGTTTCCGCCACTTAGCTCACATTAAGTGGACTGACCGAGTGAACGATACGGCCGTTCGCCGAAGTGCATTCCGAAACACTGGCTGTGTGATCAATTGGCCAGTGAATTACGCTGCACAGTCTGCAATGGTTATATCGCGTACTCCGTATATCAGCTGTACGTTTACTGTAGCGGGCATTATATACTGAGACCATGAACAGTTGGGTAAGACCGCGTAGTGGTCAACCAACAACGTAGTCACGAAATATGAGGACCCTGACTGCTTCACTGAGCAAAGTAGGTAGGTGTCGTCTACCTGGATGCGGTCCTCGTGATCACTCAAACCGCTGGTTAGAGTCGCTATCTGAGATGACGGTGTGTCGCAGTCAGTGGCTTACCTGCGTCTATACCATCTCTATTTCTTCTGCCTAGTGTTCTATTATTATTATTACCCTAGTCTTCAGAAACTTTTCAAGGATATTTCACGTCACTGTTGGGGTGAGTGGCAGCCTAATTCACAGTACCTTATGGGTAGGTTCATGGCTGTTATGATGATGTTGAAATTCTGTTGAATAGGACGTCCCTGGGTGGCAGTCTAGCAGACGGAGCATCACTTCTCTTTTCCCATGCAAGTGGTAACCATACGTGATATATAAGAACCTGTTAAGAATGGAATCCGAATGTTTATAAGAAGAACTGCACAAACGGTCTCATATGACGCCATTAACGACACCGACACAAAAGAATACCTAAAAGGGTTGAAAACCGGCCGTCGACGAGCGCTTCAGCCGGGAGTGTGTGGCTTCTCGACTCGCCCCGCACAGTCACACAACATGCGAACAGACGGTTGGACGGCCTGCATCATGCGAGCTCCCATACTAATCTAAGTACAATGTGTAACTAAAAATTTCGAGACTATTTTACACGTCATGCTGCAGGCAAACCAAAGATCTCCAAATCGCTACACTAGCCTCATCTTCCCTGGTAGGTCGTTCCTGCTATTGATGGCCTGTCGAGACAATCTAAGTACAAACCGAAATCGTCTTGGCTTACGTAACAACAAACCATTGTTCTCCGTCCTACCTTTGCTTTTTTTCGTTCAGCTTCGTGGACGAGTCATCCGATTTTTGGCGTACTGCTAAATCGCTTCTGACAGAACACGCACAGGGCCAAGGACAATAGTACTGTTGTTCAAGGGCTTCTCCTTAAGAAAGGCTCTTTCCATCAGATAAAAGTTATTGGATGGATCATCATCAGCACAAGACAGCTTGTTGCCATGACTTACTCGTTCGAATATTTCTTCCAATATTCGTCTCACCTTCTGACTCTTTTTGCAGTTTTGTGCGGACTTTGCAATCGTTTCTGTCTCAGGTGTGATTTTGCAAAGATAACCGAGTGCCTATTTTCGTTTGTTATATGCATTTTCAGCGGTTTTTACGTTGAATTGACGCTGAACTATGTGGAAAAATATCGGTGCCAATCTAATTATCATCGCACATTCGGCAAGTGTTGGCGTTCTAATCACCTGGGACACATGAATAATGTTAACACCAATACAGCCGTTATCTTCCTGGACAAGAGAACGTGATTTCCTTTGCCGATTCCACATTTTTGGAAATGACTAGTGTTCGTAGTGTTGACGTCCTAGAACTACTTCACCCACAACAGTGCATGTAATGGGTGTTCCTAACGTAAGGTACGGTGGTGCCGAGATGTTACTATGTTACTGACGTTAGACCTTCCACCGAAGTTAAATCGTAGTTTTCTGTTTGACAAAGGTAGGATACTGATCACCGACCGGCCAAGTCAACTGGACGAATGATCCTAATATTTCGAGGGACCTTTCAGTCGGCCTAAACTGGGTCATCTGGACACTGAGACCTTAGGGTAGGCTATCACGTTCTAGCCGTTCCTCTCCTCTAGTTTCAGAGATTAACCTGCTCGAACTTTATAGGACTCCTGGTGAGAGGTTGATATCCGAACCGTAAAAAACGTTGGTGTTCTATAAACGGGGGGGGGGTATTTAGTCATTCGCACTTATTGGTAATTATTTCCGTCTTCGAGACAGGTGCCGAAGTTCATATGACGACTACCTAGATACCAGATGTGCCAGATTCTTGAAGACCATGCAGGTTTCTGACGCGGCTGCGAGTGCGCAGGTCATGGATCGTGACGAATCAATCCTGTTGTGGGTAACGAACAGTCGTGGTATTTTTAGATTTAAAGGCCGCTTGTGCTTCTGCTGCTCGTGGAGTTTCCCGGAACTGTCTCCTTCGCAGGCAACTCCGAAAGAAGTATGTGATTCTGTTCAGTTCACCGTACGTTTACCTCGTAAGCACGATGAGTCCTTATGGGAAGTTCTCTTAGGTGTTCTTCACTAAAAGTGATGTTCCCCAGGGATGACGGATTTCTTCTTTCCCGCTCAAATTTGCGATGGGCAACCTTCTTAAAAGTATAGATGTTGTGTTTCAGAGACTAGAATCCAGGACAGTAGCCAAGGTGTAGGCGCCTTGATGTTGAATGTCTGAATGTAGACGTAGCTATTTTTTAGTGACTAGGTCCCCTCCCCTTTCCCTTTCTTTTCTTCTCTCTTCCTATACAGGGTTTGCTTTTTATTCTTCTTCATGGTTGTGTGGCAGTTAAGCATCAGTGTGAACCACTGATGTATTGCTGTCTATGGTGATGATGATGATGATGATGATGATGATGATGATGATGATGACAGTAGCCAATGTATGAAACTGACAGCACTCACACTATCTCCCTGATACTGATAATACACATCACGTGATTCCACGGCTGCCGCTACCCGTCAGGCTGAAGTAGGTATAGTCCTCAACACGACGGCCGCAGCCGCATTAATAGATTGGATTCCCCTTAAGAGTGGACTGCTCTGTCCGCTTGGTGAGTGTTTGAATATAGACGTAGCCAATTTGGTAGTCAGGTTCCTCCTCATCCTCTTTCTTTTCCCTTCTATTTTTCCATATAATGTGTGCTTTTTCTTTGTGGTTGTGTGGCTGTTAAGCATCAGTGTGAGCCACTGATGTTTTACTGTTTATGATGGTAATGACGGCGGGTTCTGTTAAGACGAGCCCCAAACACAAAACCTTCAGAAATCATTCCATTGTGTCTGCTTATACTCCTACTGACTATAGGGACCCTAGTGTCAAGAACGTCTTTTATTCGGATCTGGCCGCCCTCCTTCGGTCGACATATGGTTCTGATATAGTCGGTCTGGCCGGAGATATGAACGCTCGACTCGGCCGTCTTGGTGAAGCCGAGTTTCGTTTAGGTGGCGTGTTTGGGATAACAACGCATCGCTCGGACAATAGTGGGCGACTGTTGCAGGTGTGCGCTGAACATAAGCTGCTTCTAGTCAGCGCTAACTTTAGACATCGTGCACGTTATTGTTATACTTGGCGTCCTCGTTTCTTCAAATCATGCATGGTTTTAGATAGACCACATAACTGTAAGTTATAGGTGGCGTGGTTAAATTCGGAATTGTCGTTCTTATTGGAGTACGTACTTGGATTCGGACCATGCGCTGGTACGTTGTCGTGTGGTTCTCACTGGTGTTGGACAACGATCCGACGGACAGCAATGACTGGCATTTGAGAAACGGGCTATACAGTCGGTGAAGCATAAGTGCCAAACCAGCTTAGAACACTGCCTTAGTTATCTGCATTTCGAAGATCCTTACAACTGCTGGACCAAGATCTCACAGGCATTTTATGAAACAGGTACTGTAACATACGGGACAGGGTACGTGGGTTGAACAGGCATTGGATTTGGGAGAATTCTTTGGAGTTGTTAGGAGCTAGGTGAAACATTTCTCCTGGCAGTTCATATAAGACGTTTAGAAGAGTTATTCTTTGGCAACTGAAACGCAACCTAAACTCTGATCGTGAGGCTTGGTTAATGGGAAAAGTAGAGGAAAGAGAGATTGTTATTGCTTCAGGGAACATGGGCAGACTCTTCAAGCTTATCCGTTTCAGGATAAAAGACGTGAACCGTTTTCGGGTGTCTGACCATCGATGTGTGCGTTCCACCACTCGTATTGAGTAGTACCAATGACTAGGCAGCGAAAAGTTTAGGAAGCCAGTATTTGCTAGTGATTGTCAAACGAGTTATTTGGTTCACCCCTTGCATCTGTAAAGACTCAGGTGGTTACGTCGTAGCAAGTATGCCAGCTGGTCGTCTGCCACACCGAGCATTCTTCTCCAACACTGCGGCCGACTGGCGTGAGACGCGTGACTGGTGGACAGATAACCTGGCGCAGAGAAGTGAATTCGTTCCCGACGGCGTTGACCATTGTAAATCGGGTTCATCTCCCGGGTTGGAGCCCTCGCAACTCCAAGAGTCGATGGCTGGAGACGTTAGGTGAGATGGCTCCTAATCGAGCTCAGTGGTGTAAATGTTGTCGTTGTTTGATCTAAGTGTCTGTGAAGTGAGTGCATTTAATGACGCGGGAGCGGTGAAGGTCGTAAGGAAGCCGTTTTGCTGATGACGCCTTACTTTCACTTACAGTTTGGTTGTTTGTTTACATCGTGTAAGTATCCTGACGTTGAATGTTTGAATGTAGACGTAGTTATCTTCGGTAGTTAAGTCGCTTCCCGTCTCCTTTCTCTCTCCTCTCCTGTGTAGGGTTTGCTTTTTCTTCGTGTTTGTGTGGCTGTTAAGCGTCAGTATGAGCCAGTGATATATTGCTGTCTACGATAGCGGTGGTGATGATGTGTTATTTCTCCTCAGTGAGTTGATTGACATGAATTATTGTCATGGCATATTGTGCTTTGTTCTCTTGCTGAATACATGCAGGCTAGGTTGAACGGTGTAGATGTCCAGACTTTTTGTTTAGAGTTCGCTTCGTGCCATCGATGTTGCAACTGCTGCATTTATAGTAGGCAATCTGTTTATGTATTGCTGTTATATCGTTGTTGTTGTTGTTGTTATCGGCCTGATCATTAATATCATTTAACACGGTGACACACAAACTGACATAAATATCACTACGGGAAAGGGAAAAACTGTATAAGATGTACGGGAAAGTTAAATATAATTGAGTCAGTGCATACTGGGATTCACGGCACAAATGGCGCCATTTTGGACGGCCTCCTTGTTCCTAGCACTTCGGATTCCAACCAGAGTGATGAGAATGCCCTACTTAAATAAACTTCGACTTCAGTTTCCATACCCGATTTTAATTTATATCTTATAAGACTATCGCTTCCAGTTCAGTCCACCGCTAGTAAGCAAGATATTACATGACAAGCGTCAGTTGCCATTCGTAGGACGTATGCAACCACGCCTGGCGTAATTGGCCAAACACTATCTGAACTATACAAATTGTGGTGTTATCGGTCTTTTCGCCAGTTTGGATTCAGCCTACAAGCTCTGTGGTGACGATTCGTGTAGCCAGTTAGTTGGACACTAAAATCAGGCAAGTTGTAAATCCATGTTACGGAATTACGTGTGAAATATTAGAGGGTCTTATAGTTGTGTAACGGGTTATAGTGGTGTAGACCAACTTGTGTCCTATTCGTTATTATCTTGTTGACTAGATCAATATCTTGACTCCCCACCCCATACTTATAGGTCAATCTTGATAATCATGATTTATTTCTAACTGATAGAAACCATTATGCATGCTTTGTCGAAACCATGCCACTGCTGTTATCATAGAAGCGACATCTCGTTTGATGTCGACTGCTCCCATGCACTCCCGATACTGTCTAATCATCGTTATCATAACCAGCTATGAGCTTGATTAGGTGGTTCTTCGGCTTCAGCCACCGTTCATCGTAACAGTAACCAGATACGCCATAATCCGTTAGTAACATAATTACAGAAAACTCAAAGTCACGCGATACTAGGAAAATATTTTTTATCATGCCTGGTTCGTTTCACCGTCGTTTATCACAATTACATGTCTATCCATCCAGTGGCTCAATCGGAATATAATGTTTAGTCTTTTTGTCTTCTCTCTACCGCCTTTGATGCTCACTTTTTGCCACTTCACCCCTAAGCGTTTTAAGTAAAGATTAGATTCACGAATTATTTTGGTGCAGTTGTCAAGCACTCAGCTTCATCAATAGTAGTTTCTTGTAAATAAGAACATTGATCACTGTCTACTCTGAACAACAAGGCATGGCTCCTTCGCTAACAACGTTTTTTATCATTCGTCGTCCTAAGCGTTGGACGTGGCCAACAAAACTGACACAGTGCTCTCTACTGACGTTGAGGATGGCAGGAGTGGCTATTAGATCCAGGGCTGGCATTTTTCATTGCTGCTTATATATATATAAGCTATAATGTGGTAAAACCAAGACATTGTGTGAAGTAAAGCAAAGGTAGGATGCCGAAGTGGGAAATACACCGATCCGTGCAGAAGTTCTCAACACACTCGCCATTTACCTCTGTTCTTTGGCATATCAGACAGCGTTCTCAGTCAGAGTTTCCATTGTCCTTCAGACCCCAGCCAGGGAACCGGAAGTCTTCTACTGGTACATGTTTCACTGTGAGTGTCTTCGCACCCCGAACCCAATTTATACAATGGCCACCAGGTTGCATCTTCTAGCCTAACCCCTCCCCACTCGCAAGCAGGGCATGGTGTGGCAGCCAGTGATTTGACGCTCATAAGATGTCGTCAGGTAAACGAAGCTTACGAGACGAGACGAATATTTTCAAGAGTTAACACAGTCCACCTGTTTCAGAGACACTTCAGCGAACTTCGTCATTGCGGACACGGTGTTCTCATCACACACCGATGGTCGAAAAGGGACACTTCGTGAACATCTTCCGCTCAAATGAACCAGGCTTCGCAAACGTGTAATATTGCTGCCCTCACAGTGGAATTGTACACTCGGTCTTTCATAGAAAGACTGAGATCACGCCTGGACCATAAATGGTGTTAGTTGACAAACACCATTCGAGCCTTAGTTATACGATTTGCGGTTTTATCATACATTCCACCAGGATTATTACAACTTCCAAGGTACAAAAACTTCTCAAATGCCTCCAACGGCTCACCGCCAAAGGTAACAGCAGGCACGTAGTCATGCCAACTATTTAGCAGCGCTTTGCACTCACTAGGTGCAAAAGCAATAACAAACTGATGAGGTGAGGCCTCTAATCTGTCTAATATGTTCTGGGCTCTGCGAATTCTTATAGATTAGGGCGATATCGCCTGTATCTTCGTCTCAAAGTCGAGTGTCTGGAAACAATTCCGTACCATTGTACTTACAGTGTATCAGGGCACACTCTAGGATCTCGTCTACCACAAAGTTGAGTAGGAAAATGAAGACTGGACCACCTTGTCCCACTTCACTTAAGATGTCGAAGGCTGGCGATACGCCGCCACAAGCTCTTACCTGGCTCAAGGTTTGACAGTGAATTGCTGTCAGGATGTTCGCGTACTTCTCAGATATACCCTTTCTCAATAGAAAGTCTCAGGGTGCTGCCTTGTCACTTGAGCCAAAGTCCACCCTAATATCCAACAATGCAACAACAGTTGACCTTCTTTATGAATGGCAGGGTGTGAACATGTGTTCACTGCAGTCACGATCAAAATGGAACCCAGCTTGCTCCTCCCGGATATGTTCTTCGCACGTTTCGCTTAGATTGTGAAGTATTATGACTGCAAGCAAATTCGACGTAATAGGAATCCAGTTAATCCCTCTGTGATATGCGCACGAAGTGCGCGAGTCCTTTTTAAAAATGTAGATGACGTTAGCCGAACGCAAGTTATTTGGGACGACTTCACTGGTCTGGAGTTTCAGGATCGGAGCCGTCAGCTCTTTGATGAAGGTTGGACCCCCATCTATAAAAACGGCGAGAAGGAATTCGTCTGGCCGGGTGCCTTGTGACGTTTCAGGAAATTGGTTTTGGGCGGGACTACTCTTTTCGAGGACAGAAACGCCAATAGATCAAAAGACATAATAATGATCCGAAGTCGTAGTCATTTGCGCGGGTGGCCAATCAAACTGCTGTTGGAAGTGCTCGGCCCTGCGTCCTAAGTGTTGTTACAGGTCAGGAGTAGGCTCACCATTGGCTTCGCAGATTACCTCGCTTACACCTGGTCTCCTGTTACAAGTTGCTTGGATAAGATGGAAATCCTCTCCAAAGTTCCCGGTCGCAACGGCTCGTTCTATCTCGATAGCGCGTCGTTTTCATTAGACCGCGCGATCCTCTAGTAGTTTGCTTTCGGAGCTCCAGACGAGTAGCCTTGCAGGTCGACTTGTACTCACTGCTGGATCGAATATTCCAGCCAGCGTCGACAAGTTCCAGTGATCGCATAGAGATCCGGCACTTGACAGCTGGGCCAACAGTGGTACCGCACATGGAAGTACTGTACTTATGCGTTGCGTACTGTATATGTGCCAAACGTACTTCAATTTAATACGATAGGTGAGGGCGTAGATTAGGGGCAAACGCACAATGGTAAGCGTAATGTGTTCTTTCCAATTCAGGTACGTCAGTGTTTGATTGACGGCAAAGTGGTCTCTCGCCAATGCACAAAGCGAACTTTGTATATAACAATGCATAATTAGAGTCTACGCAGGTGATCCAGATTGACTTACAACCTCGGAAACAGCCACGCCACCGATAGCTAACGGCCATGTGGTTAGTCGGCGATGGAGGTCGCCGGGTGGCGTATTGACGCCTAGAACGTCAAAACTTAGTACTTGCCGGAAACAGACCGTCATCAGCACTGAGCCGTAACAAACGTTCATCGTTGTCTGTTCGATGAGTACTGTGAGAGTGTTGTACCACCTAAGTCAAGCTCGTCAGTGCTTAGTCTGTCTGCTTGAGCACTCAGGTCTTCATCCGATACTGTAATGTCTGTGCACCGCGCGGTGTGTAGAAGATTATTGAGCTGGTAATAAAGACCATCTTCGACTGCGTCTGGACTACATTCTGTTGGAGCATATGCCACAACAACAAATGGAAATCATTTGTACTGGGCGCCTCCTGATACCCTAACCGTTCCTTCCAGTCTGACAATGAAAGGGTGGCTGTTGATGAGTATTCACTCAAGCAGCGTCTTCTGTACGTATCTGCCCAGTGCAATTCCAATGACGGCTTGGCCAGTCGTTTGAGCTGCAGGATCTCCAGACGAGCTCACATCGTACGCACATAGTGAGGCGGTTGATGAGGATTAAAGCTGTAGCACTGGGCTAGCATCCTGAAGTCATGTTTCAGCAAGAGAATAGATTTCGATGGCGATGGTCCCCAAATTACATGTAAGAGCTTCCCGTTGATCTGCATGCATACGTGTTCGAACGGTGTTGGTGGCAAGTTTGAATGGTGTTGGGGAGGTGAATAGGTGTTTGTATTTGTCCGACAAAGATATCACATTGATGTGTGGCACACTATCGTTCTGGCGAACAACAAATGAAGCAAGTCGCTGGTGTGTCTGAAAATGAGAATAAGGGTCACCGGGAAAAAAGTTATTTATCAAAAGAGGGGAAATAGATTGATTTGTTCTATGTGGTAGAATGTGATATGGGAGCAGAGCCGGGCGCCGATATCTTAGCCATGGAGTTATGATATAAACATAAAACAATTCATAAATAATATACGTTCATAAGTTCATAGCTATGGGGGTAGAATGCTTCTGGTTTTCCCAGACGGAAGAAGTGGGTTGGCCTGAGAGACTCCACCGGGGCCTTTTATTCACAAGGCAGCGTAGTGAGGCACAGAGTCCTCTGTCCATTGAGGGCCCGGTGACCAGTAGTGGTTCAGTACAGCGCACCATTCAGGAGGTTGCGACAGAAGCAGCACAACAGTTCCATAATTCACCGACGAAGGCGGATCTGATGTAGTAGATCTGGTCAGCCAATTAGTCTGGAATCTACAGGGCTGTTGCGGCGCATGGTTTCTATCGTCAGAGACCGGTAGCCAAAATGATTCGTATGCCCTTCCAATGGAGTCCAACCATTCAATGTGCTCAACACACCTTAAGCTTTTCAAGTTTATTCTGTTTATGAACCTCTGGTATATATGCTGTGAAATTCGTCTCTCTATACCTTTTGGCTTGACGTCCCTCATGGTTTTCATGGGTTACTGGTTTTGATTGTTTATGTAGAGATGAAATATATGGGTGAGCGTAAGTTATGCAAGAGAGCACCGGCTGTGACACGCACATACATCGCTTTTCTTTAAACTGTGGATGACCTCAATCCTTGCCAACTACCTTCTTTATCCATTGGCGTAACTACCTTCAGTACCAAAGTAGAATCCGGTTGAAAGTCTCATTACTTTACTTCTGTTGTTGTTGCTATTGTTTCAACCACGTGCTTCTTCTCTTTGTTTCTACCTGGTCATGTATTACACATCTTTTTAGGAAATGAACCTTCGTCCGTCTCTCCGAAACTGAACGGGGGTGGTGACTCAAACTTGATTATAGATCCGTGGTATTGGTGGACCCAGTTGTTCATACTGGCCTCAGACATCTCCGATTCACTTGGATTGGTGCTGGATTTGCCTAACAATTTACCTGACGAATATGTGATTTCTCGTTGGCTCAGTGAACCGGTAGTCTGTCTGCTGTTGCGTACGGACTTGTTCCTGACCAATTCAAAAGGCTATCCTGTTCTATCCAAAAGCCATCAGATTGTGATACGCCGATTTTTCAAGGTACATTCAATTGAAAAACTACTAGTTTGGTTCAGATAAGGCCGAATTCAGACGTGTTACGTTTGGTATTTTTACTTCGAAGCTTCTCATTGTTGCTTTGTCAACTAGCCTCCAACAACAACTAACATGATTCTTTTAAGAAACCATATTTTATTCGTATCCTGCTGTAATCAGGTCTCATTAATACTTTGAAATCACATTCCGCACATCGTTAGTTTTCTTTTCGCTTGCAATAGGACAGCTGAGGAAAAGAGTGTGCTTTTTGTTGTTTATTGTCGAGTTAAGTTCAATATTATATAATTTTCATCCAGGTTGTTACACTGGAAGCAAACCAGCTAGCGATTTGAGGAGCTCAACTTGGTTTATAGTTTCAGTAAACATGACAGTTTTGCCGAAGTAGCCGAATATATTAAGTGTGTCATGTTTGATTAGTCAAAGTTATACGTCAGAATTGGTTTTGCTATGCATTCTCAGATTATCAACAGATAACCATAAAGACCTCACTGTCTAAGCATGTTTAATTTAGATACCTAATGAAGATTCACGTAGATAATGGTCACTTAAGCAGCGGCTAAAGTGTGTTCTTCAACCTGTTTGAAATGAACCAGAAGAACTCGCTTCGGCTTATTTCGAGACGTTGATGGGTTGACTGACTTTCACTTATAATGGATTTGATCAATTTGTGTTTGCTTGCATGACTGTTAGTTATTAAACTTTTCCTTTGAGTGGTTCATGCCTTTTCGAACTTTTTTTTCTGTTTGTCACTGCACGGACTACCGTCCTATCAACACCCGGTCCTATTTTAATGCTGATATATTGTTTATCTGTTTAACCTACTTCATTTGCACTATACTGTCAGCTCAATGTTCAAGTCATGATCACAGGATCTTGTCGTCACGATCACGGCTACGTTTCCTATCAGCAGTACCTCATGTGGTTGTGGAAAACCCTGGGTGATCCTGATTTATACGAGCAACAGTCTAAGGGACTGGAGGATCAACTTCAGGTTTGTACTATTTGCGTTGCTCTCGTTTTCCACGTCAGGCGCACTGATCAGGTATTTCACCACTTGCTGGCTTTCTTTTTAAATGCTCTACTCTTCAAGACTCAACTAACTACGTGAACTTTTGAACAGGTCGCTTCCAGTTTCGTCAGTCGGTAATGCTTGAACTCCCTGAGGCTTTCGGAGGGTATTTCGCATGTACCTTACTTACCTTGCTGTGTATGTAATCATAAATAAGGTTTTCACAAACACTTGGCCTCACTCACCACCAGCGAACTGATGCGTGCGTGTGTGTAGAACCACAAGTGATACAGCGCAAACCACTTGTGATAAGAATTGTGCGCAGACGTTCTTTGGCCTCAGTCATTTTGGCAAGCTAATTTGAGACGGATGGCGCCAGCCGTATAAGCACATGTGACACGCTTGATGACAGAAACCCTAACTTATCTTCCTCAGATGTATGTTATCGTTGGAGGGCTGTCACGTTCACTCCCATTCGCGTTTTTTATCCTGTGTAACATGTTTGTCTATTGGCTGAAGCGCACAGTTATATGGATGAATCAGCCGTATTGGCTTAGTGGTTAGAACTCGAAGTGGCTAAAGGAAATAACTCACAAACATTATAAAAACCCTAGTGATTATGACCCCATAGTCTAGTAGACACATGTATGTCACAACGAGACTGGACCTTGACGCTATGTGACGCCTTCCGCATCTCAGTGACCTGTTGGGCTAAACTGGACGATGTGATTACCATACCGACAGAGTGACTCATACCAGGCAGGCCAATAGGCAGAGAGGTCTGACAAACCACAGTCTCCTGATCCTTCAGGTTGAGGGTTGGAAGAAAGTTGTCATCTCTTTCTGGAAAAGTACCAGTTCTGGTACACTGCAACTCACCTGCTGCCTTGCGGCACAGGATTTTAAGCTAACGGCTTTGATTGAGAACCCTTATTGTTCTGCTGTCTAGGTCTGAGTGTCCTTCTAGCATGTCAGCTCACATATAACCATGAATATTCACAACACCAGTGATTCCATGTTGCATCGGTCGTTTTGCAATATAATCCGAATCACCCTATCTACTGAATACAGCAAGATTGATAAACAAAAATATGCTACCACTGACCCTACTGTCTTATCAAACTTATCTCTAAAGTCCATCTCGATTCCCATTTCTGGTGATTACTCTGCGGCTCCCACAACACATATACCTAATCATAATAACATCATGTCGGTAAGTCCCATTTTTCACCATTCGGCTTTAGGCCTATATCGTCCCTTGCTCAGACCTAGGGTACGTATTAATGTAAGTGCTTCTAATGTTCGCACCCTAAAACAAATAAGTCAACAAACCGCTCTTGCACGGACGTTAGATTAGTTGAATGTCGATGTCTGCTGCATTTCGGAGTTCAGAATTCAGGACAGTAGCCAACGTATGAAACTGACAGCACACACTATCTCCCTGATACTGATAATACATATCACGTGATTCCACGGCTGCCGCTACCCGTCAGGCTGGAGTAGGTATAGTCCTCAACACGACGGCCGCAGCCGCATTAATAGATTGGATTCCCGTTAGGAATGGACTGTGCTGTCCGCTTGGTGAGTGTTTGAATATAGACGTAGCCAATTTGGTAGTCAGGTTCCTCCTCATCCTCTTTCTTTTCCCTTCTATTTTTCCATATAATGTGTGCTTTTTCTTTGTGGTTGTGTGGCTGTTAAGCATCAGTGTGAGCCACTGATGTTTTACTGTTTATGATGGTAATGACGGCGGGTTCTGTTAAGACGAGCCCCAAACACAAAACCTTCAGAAATCATTCCATTGTGTCTGCTTATACTCCTACTGACTATAGTGACCCTAGTGTCAAGAACGTCTTTTATTCGGATCTGGCCGCCCTCCTTCGGTCGACATATGGTTCTGATATAGTCGGTCTGGCCGGAGATATGAACGCTCGACTCGGCCGTCTTGGTGAAGCCGAGTTTCGTTTAGGTGGCGTGTTTGGGATAACAACGCATCGCTCGGACAATAGTGGGCGACTGTTGCAGGTGTGCGCTGAACATAAGCTGCTTCTAGTCAGCGCTAACTTTAGACATCGTGCACGTTATTGTTATACTTGGCGTCCTCGTTTCTTCAAATCATGCATGGTTTTAGATAGACCACATAACTGTAAGTTATAGGTGGCGTGGTTAAATTCGGAATTGTCGTTCTTATTGGAGTACGTACTTGGATTCCGACCATGCGTTGGTACGTTGTCGTGTGGTTCTCACTGGTGTTGGACAACGACCCCACGGACAGCAATGACTGGCATTTGAGAAACGGGCTATACAGTCGATGAAACATAAGTGCCAAATCAACTTAGAATGCTACTTTAGTAGTTCACATTTCGAAGATCCTAACAACTGCTGGACCAAGATCTCACAGGCATTTTATGAAAGAGGTACTGTAGCATGCGGGACGGGGTACATGGGTTGAACAGACATTGGATTTGGGAGAATTCTCTGGAGTTGTTAGGAGCTAGACGGAACATTTCTCCTGGCAGTTCATATAACACGTTTAGGAGAGTTATTCTTAGGGAACTGAAACGCAGCCTGAACTCTGATCGTGAGGCTTGTTTAATGGGAAAAGTAGAGAAAAGAGAGATTGTTATTGCTTCAGGGAACATGGGCAGACTCTTCAAACTTATTCATGCCACTGGTCCCATGCGATCGTCTGTCATTGAAGGTATCAGCGAGGCAGATGACACACTCATATATAACTCCATAAGTTTAGAGTGGTTCTATATCTACCGACCAGGATACTGCATTAGGTTTGTGGCGGCAACACAGTAGAAGCGGGATTCCATGTGAATTGATCCTCGAACTGTTCCGCTGTAACCTTGCGGATTTATTATAAATGATGGTGCTCTCAGTCTTACTGATAGGTTCAGTAACAGACACACTCTGGGCGAGTAGTATGGGTACGGTTGAAGAGTTTGTATTTGTTATTTGAAGGAGAAGTGGTTTCCGTTCTTTTGATATTTTTCGTTATCCAGGCCTCGTGATGGACAATCAGGTACGCATCGACATCCTCTCAGTATCCCTATTTTTCTTATTGTTTTCTTTCAAGAGGAATGTTCTGTCTGACCTCTCACAACTCTGGAGACTCCTGTGTGATCCTATAGTTGTTAGACCTACTAGCCAAAGTGGCACATACAGGATTACCTGTTTCATGATTTGCCTGCGATATTGGGCTCCGGTAGCTATTAGAATATTCAGAGTGAGAACTGCTGGGCTTATGTTTTAGGTTTAATCTGGTACCTATGCTTTACCGCCGGTCTGGCCAGTTTCTTAGCAGTCAGCCGTTGCGACCGATGAGATAGTTATCCACCGAAATGAAGAACGAAGCAACAGCATAGCAACGCATGGTTTGAATCCAAGTATGCGTCCTAATAAGAACAGCAATCCTGAATGTGAACACCTCACCTAAATTCTATGTGGCCTACCCGAAATCAACTCTCAGTCGGAGAACGGGGCCTTTAAACGTAACAGTGACGCGCGTGATTTCTAAAACGAGTGTTGGCTAAAAATAGCCTGTACTTGGCACACTTTTGCAACAGCTCGATCTACGGGGTGCCGGCCTAAACTTGTCACCCAAAAGAGACTCGGCTTTACTAAGATAGCTTATCTATGTTCATATCACCAGCCTAAGTAACCATATCACGTCAATCAAAGCCGTTGGCTCGAAATCCTGTACCGCAAAACAGATGGATGACAGTGTATCAAAACGGATACATTTTCCGGAAAGCGACGCCAATCTTTTTCCAAATCCCAACCTGGAGACTGTGGTTTGTCAGACTTCTATCTACTGACCTGTCTGGTATTAATGACTATATGTGTGTGTGTTCGTCAAACCATCCAGATTAGTCCAATATTTTATCTTGATGTACAGGCCATCACACCGCGTCAAGGTCCAGTCTTGTTGTGATGGGAGAATTTGTGGGGAAAAGTGATTGTTGGAAGGAATACTGTAACTCCCAGAATAAAAATGAGGTGACCGCTTGTGATGAGCAATAAGTTTAAATATAGTACGTGCTTCTGCCCATAGAAGCGCCGTTTGGGGCTCAGCGATTGATGCGGTTTCTGTTAATCACGTTTCTTTTGTTAACGTTGGATGTAACTCTGTTTGTAACAGCAATCGGTGAGTCTGTTTGCTGTTTATTTCACAGACGTACATACTAGTATTTACGTTGCTATTCACCGACATTGTAGCTCATCACAGATCACTTTCCTGATTTCAGGTTTCCATTGTTTGTCGTTCACTTGCGTCTCCGATGCTGTTGGTTTCTTTTGCCACTGCTACATTCATTTCTTTGGGCTTCACTTTTCACTTCCAATGAAATTCATTTCAAATGTTGGATTAGCTTGTAAATCTGGCTTTGGGTAACACATCTTTACATACTTTCATCCCATTCTAAGTTGTCTGACATAACACCAGTGAACTTATTTTCACAGTTATTCTGCTGGTTCACTTTACATAATTTAGTCAACCAATTTGTATGTATTTTGCCTTTTGGGAAAGTTCCTTATTTTCTCTTTATATCTTTTCGTTTGTTTCAGGAGCCTCTTCAACCTCTGCGTGACAATCTTTCATCCACTACGTACTCTATTTTTGAGATGGATCCTTACAAATATCAGGCTTACGAAACAGTATGTTGCCTTCTTTACAAAGCCTGTCTCGTTATGCTTGTTTCGTAGTGATAAGCATGACTCATGTTAATACCAATGACGCGTCTTTTCACAATGGCCTCTAGTTACTCTATTGTAGATCACTACACAGACATGTGGGAGAGTTGAAAAAAACAGGCTTATATAGCAAATATGCTGCTCCCATAGACGCACGCTTCTACACATCTATTTCGAAACTAGTCCATGTTATTCTTCGTCAGACTGAGTTTATGTGCGTCATACTAACAATTTAAGGGCATAATTGTTCGAATTAATACGTTTATATGCTCGGCCGACAAATTTGAACCAGTCACAGGGCACGTATCTGGACGCAATTAAATCAATTAATGCCGGGACTTAGTTTGCTCTTTCGAGTGACCCTCCAAGATCGGTTGTTTCTTGTCATTGGTTCTATCGTAGCTTTTTTTATCTGTGTTGTTCAATCGTCTCTTAAGGAACGACACAGCTAACATATAGGTTCACGAAGCAGACAATTCTGTGTTGTCGATAGACTTGTTAATCCCGCTGTACTTGTTTCGATGACTTGACTCAATTTTGCTGTCCCTGCTCTCCGCTTTGCACGCGATCTGGGGCTGAGTTACATTCGGTGATCAGGTCGTCGAAATCATTAAAGTTTTACATGTCAGAGGAAACATACAGTGCATATGCATGCCTGATTGTGTGTTGAACAACACTAAAGGGAAGAGAAATTGGTATTCAGACTGTTGTTTCGGAAATTATATGAATCGCAACCGTATGAAACACAACAAGGTAACTTGAAATTTAAAAAAAATTGGGCAGAAAGTTTTACTCAGGCATGAGGACTCACGCTTGAAACAAGCTTATTTCAACAGACATTAGTTAGCCAGCATTGGTATTTGAGGTCGTTTATCAAATCGCGATTGCCTAGTTGGTCAAATGGCCTGGAGACTCGGAGTAGCATCACGAATGTACTCATCAACTCCTCATTTATGGTAATTTATTGGTGACGCTAACATGATGGAGTTAGACAAGGTGTTTCAGATTGGACAAACGTTAACATTAAAAAGATGCTTAAATTTTCTGGGAAACTCATCTGGTGTTGCAGCTTCAACGAGTGACCTCATGGACGACGCCTCATAGGATGCAACGGTTGTTGCACCATCTCATAAGTAAACGTAGGATCACTTCTGTTATGTCCCTAATGCATGGTGGATTGACTAAATTTAGCTAATATTTCCTAATAATGAGGTAACTAGCGTATCATATGTCTACGAGTGTTGAAGGCTTGGCTTGAACTAGTGTTTCCAGCCGCCTGCTGGAAGCCCAAGACGTCCGCTATCAGAAATAGAACGAAATCACACAGAGAGCAATCTCTATTTCGTAACTATTATTTTTACTCCTGCTTCTGTCCTATACCTTTTTCGTTGATTATGGTTCGTGTGTATAACATATTCTGCCAGGTTTGATATGGCCATACATATATGTACATTGAGAGATTATACCGTGTGTAATGGCCTCAATTGAACATCATTGTGGCACGGGACAGTATTTGCCATCGGGTTCACAGGCTGGTTTTGGGGTTAGTTTGATATGCCAGTTGATTGGTTCCACAGCCCTATGTGCCTCTCACTTTCGTTCGCACATCTTCCCCTGTCGTTTGACTCACTCTCCCTGTTGATCTGTTTTATTTATTCGTTCATTCTGATGACGTGTCGTTTAGAAAAAGGAATTGAAACATCCCTTTGTATTGTAATAAATGGACCAAAACTCCTTTGCTGTCCATTCTTGTACAACGTGGTATTGGCTGTGTTTCCCAATTCCTTAAAGGCCATCTACGAAGCACTTCAACATCGTACCAGGTGTAATCGAAGTACACAAAGTCCTCACGGACCAAATGACACATCACCAAATGAGATGGCTAACGGTCCACTCGAAACCGGGTCGCTAAGCTCCGACCGCCAGGTCGTGATGGTGCTTGGAGCTGGTCGTGGTCCTCTGGTGAATGCCACGCTGTCTGCAGCTAAACGTGCTAACTGCGATGTGCGTGTGTATGTGGTAGAGAAGAATCCGAACGCTTTGTTTACTCTACAGGTCGGTTTAAGTGTATACGCCAATTCTCAGTTTAACTAGTGTATGCTCATTTTTTATTTATATTTTTTTAGTTAAGTAAATTGAGTACCTGCTCTGAAGAACTGAAAATGGGAGGACCATAAATAGGTTTTGTGGAAATTGAACCTTCCAAGAAGCTGATCTTTGTCCAAATTTTCTCAAAGACTTGTGGATGATGTTTTACTTATAAGAAAACTTGTATGTATCACCTTCTTCATGTCTTTAGTGATTAGCTTATTCTACTTACATTGAACCGGTTTACGCGGTTTGAGTCAGATTCTTGAAATATCTGTAAATACAGAGGGTCTACGGTTGTATTTTGTGGCCTTCGATTTGGACACTAGTGTAGTCCCTTGAAATTGGCATCTGTTTCTTTATGCTCTCCCGTTCATTGTAATCCACTTTAACGTGTTTCATGTCTAACATTTAGCACATACGAATTTCCGCTTCGAAAAGCCACGCGGGGGTCTTTGTTATAGTTTACGTCTTACAATCTCTTAGAATAAAGGTTGTGATTTCTTATATACACCTACGCAGTATTTGTTTCTCAGCCACGTCTGATTCAGCCCATTACAATGAGAAACAGATCAGAATTCCTGGACCCGATGTACTACGACAGCATCACAAAATGATATATGAAAATGCGCATTTCGTAACGAAAAGGCTGATTGGTCGTATGTTAGGTAAACTAATCAGAACGCTGTAAACTAATAACAATCCATTGTCTGATGGTCGCAGTCAGTCGCTGGCTGCAACCTTGTCTTAAGGGCTTTATAGTACATGACTTAACCACCTAAGTCCGTGCAAGTGTAAGATGAGAACGAAAGAAATATATATTGCATATGCGGGTGTATAAAGGAAACTGCACATAGCAGTTTCTATGGGGACGATTGGAACTGTTCACTGGACGTGTGTATATTTGCCAAGTTGCCTCAAGTCGTTATCAGTTTCCTCAGCTAGGTGTTTGCTTTTTGGGGTTTTTCCGTCCTGTTTTGCACGTATCAATTCGTCTACAGCTTCACCAATACAGTTATTGGCAAATAACGTTAGTGTACATGCTTTATGGTCGATATTACAGAAATTCCATTCCTCTGAGTGGTCCTATTCTCTGGTCAATAAGCCGAATAAGTTGTGCGGTCGTTTCGATCTACGAGTTCAGTGTGCTGGTGTACTGTCACAATCGTCTCTTTCTGAAGTCCATCTAGGTTTTGTTTATGACACACCGTAAACAGCTTTCGCACATAAAGCTTTTCATCACACTTTGGTTGTGATCTTTGCCAACAGAGAAGGAAGAGAGGGAACCTAGCAGCTGCATTCAAACATTCAACTTCAAGTTCTTGCAAACAAACGACCGAGCCATAAATATAGGTGAAAACACATCCAACTTTATCGTAGGGTTGATCATCAGGCCTCTTTCCTTGAAGTTCACATGTACACTGGGTTCGGTCCTATTTAAATTTGTATGGTGCTAATCTCTGTCACATTGGTAACCTCAGTTCTGCTTGCTTTTCTAAAACATGGTTTCGATCTCTTCCTTACCACTGTGTAAAACCAACATGATAGACGTCTGAAAGATATCAAGTTATCCGGTGTTTGTCGTTTTTCCCTTTTTTCTCCAAAAACCCACATGGTATTCCTTTGAGTTGCTGACATCCCGACGATACTTGTTTTCAGTTGCATCGTGATTGTTCACTAGTGTTAATCACTGTCAGTTTGTATCCATTCACCAACAGTCCTGTAGGACTCATTCTTTTCTCTTTCTCCCATTGTTTGCATTGTTTCCATCCATTTCATGTTCAAGGATCGATTAGCTCACGAATGGCATGACAAGGACGTTCATCTTTGTGGGGGCGACATGCGTAATCTGGACATATCTGAGAAGGCGGATATCTTTGTCAGTGAATTATTGGGCTCTTTCGGCGACAACGAGCTTAGTCCGGAGTGTTTAGACGGAGCTCAGCCCCATCTGAAAGGTACGGTTATTCTAAACAGGCTCAATGCATGCATCACAGTTCTGTTGGCGAACGAGAAGTGCTTGACTGTTTTGGTAAAAGTTACCCCTTAACCTGCTATTATATATGTATATGGTCGGTTTTTTTATTGCGTTCTAGTACTCGATGTGTATGAAACAACTTGATTTGTTAATGTGACTCAGTGCCTCCTCTTCACTCATTGGATGGATATGGTCAGCGGCATGACAACTTTGTATTGATGAGGACCATGAAGGTTGGAATTTCAATTGATCTTTCAATGCCCGCTTTCAAATCAACACTCCACGACGGGTTCTGTCCTTATTTAATGTTATTTCCTTTAGTGGCCACACGAATCATTCCACTAGGTGCTCGCATACATCTGATTCAAAACCCTTATTCCACCAACGGCAGTACTGTGCAGACCAACACAGTCACACACATTTATTGTACAGGCGAAGTAAGTACAGAGCTCAGAACACAATTCGACCATGCAGGCTACACCCACTTTCCTTTTTCCTATTGTCTTGGCTAGAGTGAAAGAGATGAACGACATGGCCAACCAATGAGACGGCTATGACCATATCAGTCTTACTACGTCGCTTTTTGACGATTGTCCGTCTCACTCTTTTATAATCCATATTGAAGGATGACACCGCGACCATTCAAGTGATCACCGATCGAGATGGTAGGCAATCCATCATTCCAACATTGACAGTTCACGCCTTAGTTTCTAAACTATTACCTAATACCTCATTCCAACTTCACCTCCTATTTTACACCGCTAGGCTAAATAGCCAAGGTTAACCACAGCTATCAAACCGGCCTAGTTTACCATATTCATATTCCCCAATTTGTTTTCCATTTAATAGTTTCAGTTTCGCAGTTTGTTCATCATCGTCATCATCATAGATAGCAATACGTCGGTGGTTCTCACTTACGCCTAACTGCCATACAACCATGAAAAAAGCAGGCTCCGGCTAGAAGGATAAAAATGACAGAGGGAAAAGAGAGAGGACCTAACCACTGAAAATAGCCACATCTGTATCCAATCATTTAACGTACAGGTACCTACATATTGCAGACAAACCAAAGTAAGGCGTCATCAGCAAGACAGCTTCCTTACGACTTCCACTGCCCTTCATTATTAAATGCATTCACTTCACAGACAACTCGACCAAACAATAATAACATTCACATCACTGATATCGATTAGAAGCCATCTCACCTAGCGTCTCCAGTCACTGACTCTGTAAGTTAGGAGGTTCCCAGCCCGGGATACGGATCCGATCTACAGTGACCAACCCCTTCAGGATCGATTTCATCTCCCTTTACCAAGTCATCATCTGTCCACCTCGCACCCCAGGCCAGTCGGCCGCAGCGTCGGCGAAGAGTGCTCGGTGTGGCAGACGACCAGCTGACGTCCTTGGTACATGACCTAAACATCTAAGTCTGTACAAATGTAAGGAGTGAACCAAAGAACTCGTTTGACGATCACTACCAAATACCCGCTTCCTAACCCCTTCGTTGCTTCCTCGCTGGTGCCACCCGTTACGAGCGGTTAAATATAAACATCGGTGGTCAAATACCTGAAGACGATTCTCGCCTTCTGCTCTGAGCGACCATGTTTCGTTGTCGTAAAGTAGCACAACCCTCACCATCGCCTTGTGTACACGATTTTTAAGCATGAGAGACATATCTCTCTGTCACCAGAGATGTCCTAAATTAATGAACACCGCCCTAGCTTTCTGTTTTATTCCCTACACCACCATCGCCGCTAATGCAGCCTCCCAGGTAAACAAACCGGTCGACAACCTCCATAAATTTCTTATGCAACGTTAGATCCACGTAATCACAGCAATCCTGCAGATGCACTTTGCACTTTGAGGCTGCAAAGCACATTCCAAAGTACCTAGCAGAGTGCGAAATAGTGTGTAACACTGTTTCTGCTGTTTGACAGTTGGCGAACAGCAACACCTTGTTGTCAACATAACCAATATTAATCAGCCTTGCACCAGACACGGGGTCCACGCCGACATCTTGTGAGTGTCGGAGACACTCCTCTATTACTTCGTCTATGATGAAATTAAACAAGAACGGTGAGAGGGGACAGCTTTGACGTACGCCGCACCTGGTGCTGAAACTGTCAGACAGTTCACCGTAAACCCTAACCTGAGGCGAATTATGGGGATGAAGCATCGACAGTATGTTCACATACTTGGTCGGCACACCTCTACGTTTAAACGACTCTAAAAGTGTAGATCGATCCACCGAATCGAACGCATGTTTATAGTCGAGAAATATGACAATTGTTGACCGGCAGTACACATGACGCTGCTCCAGAATTTGACAGAGGTTAAAAATGTGATCTATACATCCCCGCCCAGCGTGAAACTCTGCCTGTTCTCTAATATTTACCTCCCGAACTACCGTGAATCGAAGAAGTATAATGGATGTCAGAACCTCAGTAATGACTGTTGTGCAGCTAATTCCCGTGTTATTTCCTCTCAAGGGTCTCGTTTTTTCCCCTCGAATGTGGGAACTCTTTTGAGTGACCCCAGCCCCAAGCACAAGTTGAAGCAATTGAGTCACAGCCTCAACTATCACCTTCCCACCTTTAAAAAGTGGTGGCAAGAGATCATCTGTGTTAGGACCCCAGCCGAAATACAACTGTGGATCTCAGTTTTAATGGGTGGTTCTATATCTACCGACCAGGGTGCTACACTAAAGGTTTGTGGCGACAACAATGGAAGCAGAATTTCAGCTGGATTGACCTTCAAAGTGTTCCACCCAACGCTCCAGCCTTCTGCACATGTTGTGGGCGAAGGTGCTGTCAACCTCGTTGATAGCTTCACTGACAGATGGTCGCCTGGGATCAGTAGCACGGATCAGCTTAGAGAGTGTGCCAGTGTTCGTTGAAGCAACGGCGGTTTCCATTTCCTTAACTTTTCCACTAACCAAGTCTCACGATCAGTCTTTAGACTACGTTTCAGTTTCCTACGGATAACCCTGCCAGATTTGTTATATGAATGTCAGGAGAAATATTCCGTCTAGCTCCTAACAACTCCAGGGATTTCTCTCAGATCCAATATCTGTTCAACTCACGTACCCCGTGCCGCATAATACAGTACATGCTTCATAACTGGCCTCTGAGATCTCTGTCCAGCAGCTGCCAGTCATTGCTGTCGGTGGGGTCGTTGTCCAACACCAGTGAGAACAACACGTCAACATACTAACGCATAGTCTGACGCGGTTTATCTGATAACTCAATATTGGGCAAAACTTATTTATTCAACGTTTGCCGCAACGCGTAATTAGCAAGTTACCTTTCTCAGCTTGATGCTCTGATCGGTACTTCACAACTTTTAGATGGCCTAACTTACATATTTTTTTGTTGTTATATTACGATTACTTAGCCCGCTTATGTGTTTAACGGCTTCACTGGCTCCCGTGTAGCTGGCGAAACGCGGGCAGGTCATATTACACATTACAGGAGTAGCATATAAGCTGCCCTGGTATGGAACGTTCTAATGATTGCGCTCTCCGCTCAAGTCATCAGTGAACGTTTACCTGAAGTTTTGTCTTTTAATTTTCCAAATGCTTGGTTCCTTCATGCTACAGCGTGTTAATAAAAAAAGTCAATGTGTTGCTTTGTTGATTCTTCCGTTCTCCCCTACTATTTTTTTAGGGATTTAATACTTTTTGTTAGATGCATACAGTTTCCGTAGACTTTTATTAATATCACCGGTTCTTCTCAGTTTACGGAATGGGAACATATTTCCTCGACCTTTTTTTTGGAACGCAGCTCATCTATTTAACCCTCCTAAATGTACTATTTTTTTGCTGGATCCAAATAAAGACGTTTTGTGTACTCGCGCCTGACCCCAGAGATCTTTTGTTGTTCCTTCTTTCGCTCGTTTTTTGTACAAACACAATGTTCTTATTATATACTTTTCTAAGAACTTGAATGAATGATTTTTGGCCGTCTATGGTCCTGTTTACTTTTTTCGATCTCTGTGGCTTTCAAGTTTGTTACTTTAGTTATTCTTTCCTTGCTGTGCATGTGAATAAATCAATAGGTGACTATCCACCTCTCGTGATGTCTAAGGTGTATTGTTACACTGACTACTTATTCTCTATATCATACTCCATAGATGACTTGTGGTCTGATTCACTTTACAATTCGGACCGCACTAGGTTTAAAAAGCCATCAACTTTTTGAATGGTTCAGCAGTCTTCGTTCCAAAATTCTATTCTGGACGGATGTGGAAATGCGTTTTGTGATGCCTACTTTGTGTTTCAATCATGGTTGTTGCCATATGGTCAAAATCCGTCTGGCTTTAATAGAAGTACGCTTGTGAAAGTCCGATTTAGTCTGTTAAGACGTATATTGGAAGGCATGCACGTTTTGTTAATAGGTGGAAGTGATTCGTGAAAAGCTTCAATATGTATGGTGATACCGTAATCTGTTATCGGTTATGCGATTGCTTTGTGTTGTTGTTGTTGGAGGCTTGCACCTTTATTGGAGAAAGCCCGATCTTTCTCGGTTCTCACAAGTGAAAGATGGAAAGCATGCTACTCTGTCTGACGAAAATTGGGTGCTTCTCTCTTCTCCCTTCCATACTTTTTTATGATATACAAAATCCCGAACCTGTGAATTGTGTGAGCGAATTCGTTATTTTGGCATATTTCGCATTCACTGGCGTTTTCAGCACACACACACGCACACTATATTGTGACATCCTGTAGAAACGATCGTTTTCTTCTACATTTACCTGGTGGATTCGCTTCCTTTTAGCCGACGGGATCAGCATACCCTGCTCCTATACCTCTTTTGTGGCACCGTTCCAGTCCGCTCAGTTCTACAGTGAAACCAAACGTTCGCGTAATTCCGTAAGTCCGCTTTCTTTTCACACCATGCTTGTTTCTCATGGCACTACTCCCCAGCTGTTCTAGCCCCCCTGGAACTGCATAAATGAGATTTCGCTGCCGGAACATATTATCCTTGTTTGCTTGCCGTTGTTGTCTTTTTTTCGATTGGTTTAATACAGTTATGGTTTTTTATCTTTCCATTGTGTGCTGAAGTTACGTCTCGCCCATCTCCCAGTCGATTATCTCCCTTCCTAACCCAAACAGGATCATAGTAACCTGTCTTACTGTACAATGAGTACGTTCCAGCCTTCAGAAGTGTGAATATTGAGTCATCTTGACACGGCACTGGTGTATCGTGTCCTCGATGAACAAACGATGGTTCTGTGTAAATAACTGCAGACAGTTGCTACTCGATTAGCAGTGTGAGTTGGTTTTGTCTCTCGAGATTTCACAATTTGGTGTCTGGATACATTAGGTAATCTGTTTGGCAATCATTTTATGGAACGTTTGCCTTATTCGTATGATTCTTTCATGTTAAAAATGTTCAATATACTATTAAGTTCAGCCACATAAATGTTGCTTTTCTTCGACTAGATTGTCTGTGAAGTGAGCAGAATCGTGAAATTCACAAGAATGCGCAATCTTACACCCAGTTATAAGTCGTTTTTGGGTTTACGTATTACACTGCTTGATGGTACACATCCTACCTTGCAAAGTGAGAAGCTTATGTTGGCTGTGTTTGTCGCTTTCAATTTTGAAATAACGATCACTATCGTCTTTTGGACATATACGCTCGGCTTTATGGATTGTGTTTGCGGTGACACGACTAGTTGCTTGCGTAGTGTGGTGGTTCCTATGTTCCATTGGTATAAGTCGAGGAAGTCCAGATAGCCAAGTTATATACCAAACTTTTTCACACCCAAGTATATCAAAGTATAGCTAATGTTCTATAATTAGATGAGGTATGAAATTGTGATATCTAGAGGTTTGCTCAGTTACTCTTTCAATGGTTCGTATGCCGACGCAGTCCGTTTTCGCTTCTGAGGGGTCGCAAAGATGTCCGGTTGTTTTTGAAAGGAAGGCTATGTGATGCGTGTTGAAGATATCAACTGGATTACGGTGTTCGACCACCGTACACTCCGCCAGTTAGTTCACACCAAGTGGGGTGATCGCATGAGCAATGTAGCCGTTTGCCAGCGCGTATTCCGAAACGCTCGGGATGCACAATCAATGGGTTAACTAATGACGTTGTACACCTTGTGATGATTGAATCACTTACCGCGCGTGTCATCTGGGCCCGACCTATACTGCTACCTTAGGGAGGTGGTCGGGCTTGTGTACTGTTTTGATCCGGTGGGTTATGCTGACTACGACTCCGGTCCTTCCAGGTGCAACCTTGTCAGATAGGCCAAAGGGGAGCAGTCAGATGAAAAGCAGTTACACTCAGGATTGTATGTCGCACTACTGACCACATAGGAGTGCTTAGGTAGTGAGGCACGATTCTATGGGCACAGAGCAAAACTATTTTCATAGTTGCTGCACTGCTGTCCTCCGTACCAGGAAGAAGAGGATTAGAAAAGGTACCCTCAAACAAAGAGCACTCCGAGCACCCAACGGTTGACCGTGACCGTCGGCGTATTATCCAATAC
>LUCH01003328.1:17416-29458 GCA_013368495.1 Paragonimus heterotremus | reverse complement strand
GAGGGGATTGTGAGGCTTGCTGAACAGGACGCGATAACGAGATGGAACAGGTTACTATTACCGGAAACTCTAAACAACTTTTTCATCTCATCTGAGTGACAAGATGCCTAGTTATCACTCAGATGAGATGGAAATGCTTTCTGGAGTTCCCGGTAATAGTAACCTGTTCCATCTCGTTATCGCGTCCTGTTCAGCAAGCCTCACAATCCCCTCCAAGTTGTTTCCGGAATTCCTACCCTTACAGACCGACTTAATACCAGCGCTTAGAATTGACACCTGAACAGACAGTAATACCATATTTATGAGTTACATGAAAGATGTGTGCTCAAGGTGCTTTATTGTCGTCCAGTATATGATGGAGAATAAGATACCGACTTCTGACAATCTGGAGTATGTTAAACGTTTTCAAATCCTTATCGTTTGGCTTTTTTTCTCTCACGTTATCGGTTTCCGTCATTCCTTCCATGCCAGTGTCTGTGTCCTTATACATCTGACCATATACGGAGCTGTACATATCTATCGGAATATTCTCTCCAAATTTCGGTGACTTGTTTCTGTTCACCTGTGTTAAATTGGTCTATGCTGATAACCAAAACATAGAGGATGTCTGAATTTACATGAAGTGTGTATGCCGATAACTGGATACACGGGCTTTGTTTTCGTAGTATTTCAAGCTAATAGTATGACCTAAGTATGTTCAAATTATTCGCGATACCACAGAAATCACACAGCAAACACGATCCCGGTATGCAAGAGGAAATTTCAGCCTATATGGTCATCGCTGAGCACGTCTCGAGAAATCTGGTTTTGATAAGCCTGTTACACATGTGTGCTCCTAGTTATATATTCTAGCTGTTATTTTATGGAAACAAATACCTTTTTTCAAAAACGAGAAGCAATATCAGTTATTTTCACATCCGCCCTATCTGTATTGGGATTTCTGCTAGTTGTTTTACTTTTGTGAAACTTTCCATGTAATAACGTGGGGTTTTTACCTAGTTCGTCACAGTCGGTGATGATTCTACCAATATTGAACTGCTCTCTGCTCCTCCGTCAGGTATTCATCCACAGCGACACAGTCCGCAAATGGTCTCCTGGTTCCCCATGGCCTTCCCCTTGGATCACCCAGTATATGTGCGTGCGGGCGAATCGGTCACGGTTCATTTGTGGCGTGTGGTCAATTCGCGCCACGTCTGGTACGAATGGGCACTTACTGAGCCCCGTCCTACACGCATACACAACGGTGCCGGACATGCGTACAAACTGACTCTGTAACTCGACCCATGCCCACTCCTGGAGTTTGGAGTCATATCTCCTGCTTGGTGTATAAATTATTTCCTCAAGAGTCTCTGTGTTTCCGAAGTGTTTTGCATAACTGTTAATCGTAAATCAATGATTTATTTTGGGCACAGCTTCTTTTCTCCTCCATTTACTTGTACCAGTTTGGAAGTGGTAACAGTTTGACAGTATATTTTACTTGGATAAAAACAACCTCATCCGATAGCTTGCGAGGGCTGTCCATTTATCACGTTTCGTTACTTTCGAATTACCAAGGGTCTATATGACTGTATCTTCATGCGCCTCTCGGTATACAGTTAACTCATTTTGGAGTTGGTTCTCATTACGAGTATCTGATGGTATCTTTGTTCTCTTATAGAGGTCGTACCAATGCCTCGATTTAATACGTTTGCTTGCAATGTTGCAATTATGAGTTATAAAAGTCGAAGTCGTTATCTACTCGTCATTACTGAGGACATTATTGACTGGGCAGTTGTTGTGTTTCTCTTCAAACATTATTTATTGAACCTCAAGATGTGGTTGTTGGACTAAGTTGAATATGATGTCACCGATAGCCCCATAGGTTCACTTCGATAGAACAGTGATCAAAATGACACATCCGGTTTGGACATGAATACGTACTATTAATAAGCTATGATAGAAGTGATATTCGAGTCGTTTAGATGTGGATCTGAGTGAAAAGCAAACAGAGATGGTATTCACATTGTAGTAATCGGTCCTTAGCTATATTTGAGTGTTGAGTAGAAGTCCGCTCACAAATTCATCATTGGTTGCATGTCACGCTTTATACCGTCAAATGTCTGCATCGAATGATCGGTGAGTGTCTGTTCACGATCTGTTCCGTATTACGGATTTGGTGCAGGTATAAATATGAAGGCATTCAGGCGAGGACGTGGAAGTTTAAATATGGTACAACTCAAATGGCTTAGCTGGATGCTCAGAGGTTTGCTAAAGGGTGTGTTGTAGTTGAACAAGCAGATTGATTTCATTTGTGTGAGTATTCGTGTTGATTATGTGTCTTTGTCAGCACAGTGTTTGCATAACGCATATAAGAGTCTAGTTGACTAGTGAAAAATAGGTGTTGATATTGTTTGCTTTTTTCTGTGTAGATTGTTTTGTCGTCATTTGTATGCTTTCGGCAGTCACCATGTGATATTGTAAGACCAGCTTCCTTTACTGTTTAGTACAGTGTCCAGCTGAATGACGATCCGTCAAATACGATAGGCTTTTAAAGTCATTTTCGGCCACAGGTTCACACTGCATCGTGTGGAGAGATGGGCTGTCAGTATGCCTGAGTTGGATTACTCAACACACTGGGTCGATAAAGTGGTGAGGTCACAGTCAGGAGATGGGTGTCGTGTTCGCCCATTATTGGAAATGTTAACCATGAAGAAAGAAGCCGGTGAATAAGAGTCGCCAGTGAATGAAACGACCGATTAGCTGATGCTGAAAATGTGCTAGTGTATAAGTCTACATTCGGTGAGATCGGTTTTTAAACATCCGTCTAATTAGCTTAGCGATACTGGTTCATACAATGGCCGTAGAGAAAAAAATACAGACTTCGTTTCGGCAGGCGGTTGGCGCGGTCTGTTTCGATTAAGCACTTTAAATATGATCTCCACAGAGTACCTGTGACCGTTTCGTACTACTGCATCCTGCGTACTGTACGCGCAGCTTATGAGCCTCCGACGTCCAGTTTGAAAAAGAGGAGACGACCTTGACGGCCACACCTTTATCAGACGATTGGCATGCACAAACCGTGCATTGAGTGCTTAGAAGCACCAGATCAGCTTGCCGAATAATTATGTGGGCCTCACAGAGCAAACAATCGTCAATGACAAAATGATAGGATAGACCGCCTGTTCATGTGGTTGATATGTTTTCAGGCCGTGTTTGCGTGTATGTACTCGATCGTAATAATGTGATAGATAACCACATCGGAGGCGCGATTATTCCCACACTCGGTGGAATACCTCAATGCGGCGGTAAGGTACGTGCAAAAGCTCACAGCCAGTGGATTGCGAACCGTCGTTCATTGAGGTCGGATCAACGGACAAGAAATGGTAGGCAAAAAAAGCGTCAGCCACACACAAATCAGGCAGGGATGCGCACGACGTGCGTGGTAACCGCCACTGCATTATGGACAAATTCTGGTTCATAAACGCGAGCGCGCGTGGCGTGGAAACGTGCAAGTTGGACAATATAGATCGTGCTTTATTGGACGACTTGTTGCTTAAATGTGACTGGTTCTCTTATGTAGAATTGGGGCCTGCGGTTGTCCTCGTTGAGTCTTATGGCCTAACATCTCTGATATTCTACTGGTGGTTAATCTACGGTGACAATATCTAAACTACTTCTAATGTTGAGCAATATCTGACAAAATTACATTGTTGTCGAAACAGCCCCATCCATGAAAAACGTACATACTCGTTTTCAGCTGTATTATGTTGAAATCAGCAGACGTTAACTCATCCGCGAGTTAATTTGCCGTTTGTTTACGAAGATTGTCAATAATTAACGGAAGGATTTACGACAATCAGGATTGTATATTACCATTTGTACTCACTCAGTAGTGCCGTGGTTTTCATAGCTCAGTGTGGCATGCATTATAACAACTGAAACACAACAGAAGCTGTTCAGTGTGCAACTCGCGGTAAGGATCAACCAGTTTGCGACAAGTCATTGATTTCACATCTTTTCAATCTAATTAGATATTCTCATTTATTCTATACTGACATCCAAAGGTGTCCCCTTCATGGGAACATGGCGGACACGGTACTCTGACGTCGTCCACCTCTTGTGTTCATTGTGTGATACTGTATTTCGTCTTCGCACCTAGTACGATTTGGAACATAGTTGAAGCCAATCCATCGTGTGAGACACGATGTTTCAAGGACAGTCACGCTGATACGGACTGGATACATTTAGATTTCAGTGGTCGGCTGTAAGCACACACTAATTCGGTAGGAAAACTGAAGTGACAGGCTGCCTGTATGCTTCAAAAGGATAAGTCATTCCAGGAAGTTGTCGAAATTCCTGATGGTTCCCGAATTATGTTAAGGTGGCACATATCACCACTGTGATGCCACAAGTTGTACGTGTTAGTTATGGTACGTTCTACACAAAAATAGTAATTGGCACCTGGTAATGTTTATTAAGCTTGCGGAATCGGTGGCTACAGAACCTAGTTCCTATTGAAGTCGGCTTAGAACGACAAGCCCGTTTATGATTAGTTTATTTTCAGTAAACGTTTGCACATCCACCTGACTGTCGTCCTGATGCTATTTTGCTCACAGTTGATGGATCTGTCGCGTGTCGCTCAATAACATTCTGATCGTAATGACTATCTATGAGTAGCTACACATAGTGAGTCCACAAAGTGCCCACATACTCTGCGTTTCCTCCGAAAGATGGTTAAAACCAATGAATAACTAAGGGATTGATAAATCGCATACTAACGAATCGATTTGTATGTCCCCCATTCTGAACAATACGTGGTTGAACAGCTGTATCCACCCCGAACATTCGTTAGTGCTTCATGTGCATAACTGGTTATAGCCCGATCTTTGTGATGTGGGCCAACAAAGTGGACTTTGGTGTGTATTGCGATACATCGATGTGTAGATCATTATATTCGAACCTTCCCCCTCTGAGACTCAATTTCCCAGTGTTTCTTTACTGGTGCTGTGGTTTTCATAATGCACGTCATGTTCGTAGTGGCTTTGCACTGTTGACTTTTTTCTAGCGGTTTGTATAGTCTTATCAGACGACTAGCACACACTTACAAACGCGTATAGTTCAAACAGTGCGCCTTTGGTCAAGCTCCAAAAATCGTTCACGGTAAAATTATGGGTCACTGTTTTCGGAGTAACTTTTCTTAATGTTAGGACCAACGCGACGAAACAAATCATGTGTGTTACATATACTTATAGCTCTGGTAATTCATAATTTTTTTGCAATGGCTTTAAAACTGCGCATGTCGATAAGGTTAAACCATTAGCTAATTATGATCGCTGAGTGCCACTTTGCACGTTGGACAGTGTCATGAAACAAGTGTATAGCCTAATGTAGTCTTAAGCGTTTCACTTTGTCTGAAAGAGCTGGAAAAACAAAGGTACTACAATTTAAACAAGTGTATAAGTGGACATAAAACCGGGGTTTCATGAATTATTATGGCCATGCCGTGGGTCATTTTTTGAAACACTTTCGATGACCTGTCGGAAGATTAGGAACTCAGACCATTCAATCCAAGTTCGGTTCAAAAGTTACGGTGCGTCTCGATGCATGCTTCCATTTGTGAAAAACGGGCTCGAGACACGTTGGCGCGCCATGAGTGTGAGCGATCGCCACGCCGATTTCGGGCAACGTTTTCCTATGCCACGAGTGCCCGTCGGTCGGACAACTCGTACACCTAGCGCGTGTTATCGTGCTTCACTTCATGTCTAGGGTGCAGATTTGTCTCAGAAACGTGACTATTTATATAGGAACGTCTGATGAATCATCGTCCGTCTAACTAAGAGTGTTCGCTCGACGCATGTGAGGCCAAGTCGTGCCGACCGGAGTGAACCGGTTGCTATGGCAATTGGTTGATTTGTCACTCGCTTTACATATCGGTGGTCTTTCAATCCGCCAAAACAGCCTGGTCGGCCACAATCCCCTTTCTTATGCGGCGTCACTGCACAGGGTAAAACGTGTAACGTTTGTTACCGCACGCCGTGCCTTAACGCCTTGGTCGTAGTTTGAAACTGTTGACTGTTTTGGTCTCTATATTCGTCATTCCCAGTTTAATCTCGTCATAGATGGACACGGTTTTTGTGGCCAATATAATCTCCGATTTTGGTTTCGTAAGATCTTTCTCCAGGAGGCCTCGTTACTAAAGCTTTCTGTTAAAACCCAATTTATTCCTGACAGGTTGAACCCACAACTTTTCTATTTCGAGTTCTGTTGATGATTCACCCATTCAGTTGTAAAATCACTTCTAATTCGGCGGGCGTTCAGATAATTGTTCTCCCAATTCGTCCTTTGATTATAACATAATTCGTTACTAGCCCTGAGAATGCTGTTCAACGAGTGAAAAACTTTCGAGTTTGCCCCAGGTCCCTGCCCGATGTTCTCATGTTACTCTTCTCTTTTTCATTTTCTAATACTGAGCGGAATTTTCTTAGTTTCATACATGACCATCTCTACTTCCCTTTTGACTGGTCGTTGCACGGAATGGTAAGCCAGTGTACAAATTCCTATTTTCCAGCAAATTGTTGGAGCTACAGGCATGTGAATGGTACGCCACTGTTTGAGGCTATCTTGCTTTGAAATAAGTCCATTGCAGTCTTTTACCTTATTCTACTATGTATCTCATGCACCATTCTGGATTCCTTTTGCTGCCAGGTTCCGTGCCTTGAGCATATGATGAAATTCAATAAGTGGCGATGCATCTGGCTCGATGTACCAGTTATGAATTGAACACCGTCGACACTTGATCTTAACTTTTGTGTACAACTATGTGTTTCGACTGGATAACTTCGGAAAGAAACACTAGGCTCGAGTTTTGCCCTTATTAGAGCTCATCATCCCCTTCCGCATCAGAAGTTGCACTCCAGCCCTCGTGCTTGTAAGACTAGCTTGTTAATCACAACACCAGTAACTACACAACTAACACGACTGAATAATCATAGCCAAACGCGCATTAATAGTGTTTATTTGCCCGAGCATTCTGAAAGGAGAACAAACGGAATCGCATCGTTCACTGCAACCTGCATGCCTGCTGAAAACAGAGTGCGCCACGTTCCATTGGTACAATATTTGCCGCTAAGTGAGCATGATAGATTTATCTCAGCATCGAAAGACGAAATACGAATTTGGATTGTTTTGAGGATCAAATTGCCACAAGCCTCTATTTTCTACTGGATTGGAAAATGTCATCATTTTCAGCCATACCTTCCTTCCAGCCCGTAAAATTGTCACATAAGAAAAGCACTTTTGTGGCAAACTGCCGTGTGTTGTTAAAACCTGTCGCAGCCTCTCGTAGATAACCACCAAGTGACGAACGACATTAACTTCTTTTTTCTTCTGGTTGGTACGCACGAGAATAGGTGTTTGCAATTAAAATCTGTGTTCCAACTCAGTAAGTCATAACAAGACTGCACTTTCCTGAACAGATTTCAATTCGCCGGAAACACTGTGACACCACGTGAAGCGGAATGTTGACAGCCGAACCAAGTTGTGAATGTCCTTTATAAAAAAAAGTTAACTTTTAACTAAAGGTATGACCATCAAAATGTTCCACGGCCCGCACACTATGAGCATTTCCCTTCCTATCAGGATGTATAACTGGACGATCTTCAACAACGTTCAGCTGCAAAAATTTGGATGTGTATCTTAGGAACCGAGCACAGCGCCTAAACCGTGTTGGTTGTAGTTGGCTTGCTGCCCCTGTGCTAGTCCTGACTCTAAATAAACCAGAACCAGCTCCTTTATCGTAGGTTATTATCATTTGCTAAAATTATCATCTGAGTCCTTTAAACAGTTCCATTTCAAGCTTCTGTGTGCTGGATATCAAATGGGTGTCATGGGTTCAGGTAGTCCGCGTAGGTAGTAACTCAAATAGGTAACCGTTCCGTTTAGCCAACAGATTGCTCTGACGCCATTCAGTGATGACATTTGTATTGATCTGACCTACAGATCCGCCTGGTGCCTTCTAAGGTTAACACATGATCGTGGAAGATGAGTGTAGTTGTACATAATCCAAATTTCCAAAGTTTAAAGTTGATATTTTGCCTTGTGTATCGTTGTAGTGATAACTGATAATTTGTTGTTTCCCTGAGTTTGTGCCACAACTCAACATCATTTGCAACACACGTAGAGTCACTAAGGCTGTCTAATGCATATATCAGTCTGTTCTGAAAAATCTCACTGGAAGCCCTCATTCCAAAAGTTAGGCGCGAACAACGGGGACGTCCGGGCGGTTTTCCAGAGGCCATCGAATAGCCCTGGCATTAGGCATCAAAAGGCGGATGACAGATCAATTTTCGTAAAATGTCTCACGTTACCAAGGTCCAAAATTATGTCGTCTAGAATCGGTGACGCTCTGCGTTTTTCTGCGTTCCGAGATTCGGATCAGTGTGTGCACATAACTGGCTAAATTGCTTGATGACAAATACCATGTGACTAACCGAATCGGTTGTTTCTCCAGCTTTCACCATCAGACCCGCAGCTTGTAAAAAGTTGAGTTCTACCGAACATTTCCTAATCGAGACGATCAAACTGTGCTGGTCAAAGACTTCACGGGCCGAATGGACTCATCTGCAGATGCCCGCATTGAACCGTCGAATCTCGTCTTCCCTTGACTAAAACCACTAGTAGGCTGAAGCTCAGTGCTTCAAGTCAGTTTGGGCGCACGGACCGAACGATCACGATTAACGACGAGAAAACCAGGAGACAGGATTGATCTGAATGTAGAGGAATGGCGTCGTGTTCAAACTATCTGAAAACGAGCCAACTTATTGTTAACCATCAGTCTGGCGTTCAGACGGTCCGTTTAATTTGTGTAGCTCAGAGTTCTGACCAGAAATCAGAATCTCTTGTGCCCATTTTCTACAAGCAAACTAACCTTTCTGCGAATATTCCATACAGGTCCTTCTCACTGTCAAGTAGTTTTTGTTCAGAGTGTTAGCCTAAGATGAACTGGAAGGACCGTTGACCCAGTTTAGCGTTGCGATTGAGCTTCCGGTCAGTGTGGGAATCAGCGAAAAATCCCAGTGTAACTTTTATGGTGATTCACTAGAGTTGATATGCGCCAGTAGTGTTGTGATCCAAGAACGCGGATGGCACAAGAGTTGTTTATTCGACAAAGCAATACATGGGTTAAGCATTTAAACAAAACCAGACACGAAACCACTCATTTGCACGCGGTATTCGGCCTCAGACCGTCTCGGGTGCCACAGACATCAATGCTCAGTTCCATTAAGTAGCAGGGACCATTATGGGCGATGCTGCACTCTGATGATCCTTCCTGCATTTTTCCTGTGGCTTGTACGATGTCAAAATATATGCCCTGCACCTACTACTAGATAGCCGAGTTATGAGTAGTATAATACGATCGCATATCCTCACTGCAGTAGTTTTAATGTTGCAGATGTGCAGACACTATCTCGAACGCAAGCTTGTCTGAAGGAGGATGTCATTTGTTAGGTTTTTGTTCTGAACCCCTGATAAGATGCAATTCCGAATTAGTCCTAGTTTATTGAAGTGAGCTTCAGTTCGCTCACTAGGTAGAAGGTTTTTTGGGAAAAACGGAAAATGATAAAACGTCTCATTTGAACCACCTATGCAGAACTGGCCAATTCATTGGGTAACTATTCAGTCTACGCTAGTCCTCATCGTCTTCAAGATTTATTGTCGTCGGCACTCGCATCGCGTTATTTTTGACGGTGTGTTAAGAAATCCACAATAGATACGAGACTGATTAATTAATAGGCTGAGTCAACGTGGTCAGATTAGTGTAATACTCAGAATTGGAGACTTCGAATAGTCCTAGAAATCGTACTTGAATTGAAACCTCCCGCGCAAGTAATAAAGAGGATACCTTGTACTGGTTGCGGTAAGCAGTTCGATTCATGAGACAAGAAGCCGAATTTATGGATGTACAACAATATTGGAGAAATCACAGTCTGTCATTGGCTGATCTTATTGGCACATACAAAGTCACAAACCGTACGTTAATTGGTGCAATGCAGTACAGAGAAATTAGTGAATAAGAGGGAGGGCGTAACATTGAGACTTCTCGTCCAATCCTGAAGTAGCATCTTTACCGTAACTTTTGGAGTGGTGCTCTGTTACATCTGTTTTGTCAGAGTTTGGATAAGCGGTATATCGAGTAGATTTTCTTCACAGTTAGTTCATTTCGTCTTTCACAACCTCCAGGTGTTCAACAACAAGTATTCGCTCATTACTGGCAGACTAGGCGATACAACCGTTGAGTATTCTGCAATCTTAGGCTGAAGCATGTATGTCATTTTCTTTGTTCCTTTTAACATCAAGAAGAATGCCATTGCTGTTCAGAACACAAAACAGAACGATGTTACAGAGTTCAGTAGGGATAAGTGAAACAAGGATCTAATCATAGTCGCATAACCTGACTAAACTCTCTGATCGGAGAGCGTGTACATTCACTGTCGACAACTCCGCGACAATATGTGATGTAATCGATATTTATTGCTTTAAAGATTCACTCCCAGCTACGTTCAACCAGTCCGCTGTCCGATCGTTGACCCTATTCCGATTGTCTCATTCTCATCCAATCCTACATGTATCATCCGAGCGTAGATCGATACTTGATATTTCAGTCGCATTTCGAAGTGCAAACACTTTAGTCGTGCTAACTGGCTTGAACTGATTTTTGGACAGGGAACCCGGTTGAGCCAAAATGCGCCAGACACAGTTGCTAATCTGTCGATCCACAAAAGCAGCATCGATCAGTCGCTGCTACACACTACTTGCTTTAAATTAGCAGCAAGTTCAGCAACGCTCAAAATGGGTCATGTTCTCTGAACTCATCAACGGAATACTTGGATATTCGATGAAGAGAGAAATCCAGACTAGAAGAATCAGATGTGTTTACACACTGTTAGCATAACTTACGAAGGGATGTAGTATGGATTAGCTGGTGGGTCTACCAAGCATTCAGTGATGGTCTGGAGAGCTGGTTTGATTAAACTGGGAATATTAGATGAGAATCAAAATGTGACAACTTATATTAATACCCAGTGAAGTGTTTTATACTGCCATTCCGTGAAGCACAAACGTGTGGAACTGTTATCGTTCAACAATATGAAGCAACAGTACGGATCATACGCTCAAAATGTGACAACATTTTGTCGAGTCTCCACGGTGCAGGCGGAACCTCAAATCAGCTGGGATCACTTGATTCAGTAGATTTATGGAGTTTACGGGCCAACGGCCGAGCTGAAGAATCTCCTCGAACCGTACTCATTTGGAAGAAACATGGTTGAATGATTTATTGAATGTCTGAGTATAAATGGAGTGAGTTTGTCACACCTACTCGCCTCGAAATAATACCATCTCAAGATTCCTACTAGCTGTATCGAAGTCACCCTCAACTCGACTGCCATTCAAACATTCCCAAAAAGCTTACAACGGGACACTTACAAATAAACTGGAAATTAATTATATTGTGCAGAAGTGTACATAAAAGTATCACCGTGGGCCGTGTATCGTTGATCACAACCTATACGCGTCTATCTTCTAGTTTAGAGGTCTATAGGAAGTCCAAACACACACTCGAAGATACAGTACAAACACATTCAAGTTTAAAACATTGCGTTCCCTTAATCCATTTAGTCAAAACAGAGAGAAGACATATATCGCGAGATGTTAACATTTCGATTTACTCTCATCAGTCGCCAACGTAAAACTAGCAAATTTTATACAAATTGCATATGGCAACAACAGTTGAACGAACCAACCACATAGTTCTGACCTTTCACACGCTAATAGTTCAATCAATTCCACGGCAAGGAGATTGATTGGACTATTAGCGTGTGAAAGGTCGGAACTATGTGGTTGGTTCGTTCAATTGTTGTTGCTATACCCAGTTTGTATAAGATTTGCTAGTTTTACGTTGGCGAGTGATGAGAGTAAATCGAAATGTTAACATCTCGCGATATATGTCTTCTCTCTGTTTTGACTAAATGGATTAAGGGAACGCAATGTTTTAAACTATGGTTC
>LUCH01003327.1:46105-67149 GCA_013368495.1 Paragonimus heterotremus | reverse complement strand
GTGATGATGTTCGTGTGTACATTGGAGATTTTCAAACTTTTCGCAACATTTATGCTTTGCAAACTGAAATTCATTCCATGCTATGTATGGGTACAATTTTGATGTCCCTGGAGCTCACTATTAAATGGATGAGGAGATCCTTATGGAAAATTTTGCTACAGACAAAAACTCACTTTCTGGCCTTGAGCTGAATGCTTCATCATTTTCGTGTATGAAACTACCAGAACTGCGTTCGTCATCTAACCCGGAACTGAATTCAGTATGCTATCGTCCTGGTGACCGTTTTGCTAACGTCTGTCTCTCAGGTGACCCTGATAACGGTCCAGTGAGTGTAATTTGGGATTAGCTCACGGTGTCATGTTGACTACCAACAATCCTATAGTAGGCAATTTGCATGGTATAAATTGAAAATCATCACAAATGGTCGTAGCCATCGCATTCTCTTTCATTTTCCAGTCAGTCCATTACGAATGTATCCATTAGACCCAAGTTTGCTCTTATTGGAGCCCGTCGGTAGTGCATTTCGTTGCCAAAGATGGTGGTTTGAACTCTGTACACGCTTTCATGAGGCAATTTTGTTGGCCAATGCGCCACTGACTTCTCATTAGATACGACCGAATCTTCATATGTAATCGCTCAGCCACATTTTCTTTTGAACAGTTCTTGGTTTCATCTTAGTCTCCAGAAGGCTGATTGTTTCAACCGGGTCTTTCTCACAGTTTCACCTGAATACAAATGTCCGGATTCAGTGACGTAATCGGTCGTGTATTAGCGGCTTCAGCTACGTCTCCCGATAGCATTATCTATTCAGGGATATTGACTTAGTGTATGCGCAAATTATGGTATATTACTGGCAAGTGTTTGGAAATACTTCAGCTTTGCGATTTGATGATTCGTTCCAGTCCTGCTTGAGCTCATTTCATTGTGCTTGGTAGCCTCGATTCGCATAAATAAATGCAGGAGTGTAATTCTTTGCTTGGACAAAACAACACATTACAGACGATGTTTAAGTAAAAGGTAAACCGGTAGTTTAATGGTAGGTCCTAACTGAGTGTAGTTCTCATTTATGAGCAGCGCCCTACTCATAACTCTTAAATCCTTTGATTGCTCGTCTGTGTTATGCTTCTGCCGTTGTCGGCAATCCGTAAGTTGTTTTACACATTACGATTAGTGATACTGTAAACTTGCTGATGACCATTTGATTTTTTGGACTGCCCATTCAGTTTTAAAGCAATCCATGAGTCAACAGCTCTATCTATACCACATCTTGGTTTGGAATTTCTGTTTTTCCAAATGAATTTTCCGCAACACTTGCTCGTACTTTTTATTTTGATATTTTTTCGGCCAACGGTCTTGGAAGGCGGATATTTGGACACTTGTGCAACAGTCTTTTCCGTTCAAAAATGACGTACTGGGTTCAGGTATACTACTTAAGTGGATGGGTACCGTACAGGCGGAAACATTAGCCGAGGTATGAAAGAAGTGTGGGACTTTAGACTGAAAACAATGCACACTCCTGATAACACGAGATGTGGTAGGTGGAACAATGGTTAACGATTTCGCCTCACAAAAGCCAAAACTTTAGTTCAAAACGCATTCAAATCACTAGTGTACATTGTTTAGTTGTCTTAATTTGCTTGCGTTACAGCCAGTGAAACCTTCAGAAAGAAGTCGGTTTAACAGCTCCATTTCAAACGCAAAAAACTGTAATACTTTACTAATAACAACTCGCCCAAAATGGTCACGAACATCCACTACTCATCAAAAATTTTTCATCGACTGATATTCCATTTGGTTTGCACCTCAATTCATTAAGCCAAGATGACATAGACATACTGTGGTTGACGCAAGTCATGTTGATCAAAATTTCGACGGGTGACCTTCTTCTTCTTCTTCAGTTTTCACTCTAACTTTTTTAGTGTTTAGGGTAGCGAGTACCAGAGAACGACGTTTCACGATTACACTTGTGGAATCATATTCATCCTTTTCATGATTTCATTGTATTGGAACAACGTGGGTGATCGTTTTTACAACGCTGATTACCTCGAAAGCGTCCATACAGGTGGTCAAATCAGTGTTTTGCCCACGATTTACAACAAACCCTGTTTGCCGAGGTTTGACGAGGCATTTGTGATATTACTTCAGCGTACAATAATATACGACCCTGTCCACTACTGGTAACGACCTACGCATGCGATAGGTATATCAACTTTGGTAAAACATCCTTGCACCTTTGATACCACCAGTGCGAACCCGTTTCCATCTTGGGATCTCAGTTAATATTAGCCAGCTGTATTTAACAGAATTTAACTTGCACACATTTACTCATCTAATTACTCCGTCTGTTTACATCTTATCGAGTTTAGTTTTGCTGAAGGTCGAAGACCAGACTTTCAAATGCTATTGATTGGTCGAATTAGGTCAATAATGTTTCGAACTCACCATATGTTTCACAGCAGATACAATTTGTGCAGTTATGTTTTTCGCCGCACTTTCTTCCATACGCCCATGTCGTTTGAGATAGGAATGCAATTCACCAACAGGAGCGTACTCCATTACGAGGTACCATCTCTGAAACACTTCGTGCACTTCGAAAACTTGAATTATATTTGGATGATTTAAACGCTCCATATTGGCTAGTTCTTGTGATAAAAGCTTTCTGGTTTTTGCATCAAACTTTGTTCTGTCAATGACCTTGACGGCCACTTCAGCTAAAACAAAATAGGAGAAAAAGACAACTATGTAACTGGTGAATGATAAGGAAGGATTAAAGTGTCCAGTTAAAGGAGAGGAATGAACAACTCAACTTTTACACTTCTTACTAAGCCAGAAGAAACTATTACTAAACCAATGAGTAATAGAAGGAGTTGAAACCGGACGAGAGCAGCAGCTGACTATTTAACGTTTCAACTTGGAAGCAATGGAAAGTGTATGTAGGCGGTGACCGACTTTGTTGTTTATTGAAAATTGTCAACTTCACTGTGTTGTATATAAGCCCATACGATGAAGTATTCAATCAAAAGTAAAAAACGAAATACTTTTCACGTCAAAAGTCATTTTAAGTCAATTTGTACTGTGTGTCCATTCTTGTTGGTTTTGATGGAAAAGATTCCGGTTCCAGGTACACGTTCAACCTCTCAATATTTCTGTTATTCGTTGTTTCCTGCCAACCATTACACAGATGACTAGGTTTTCTCTAAAAACTATTCAAAAAATGACAAATAAGTATTATAAATGAACACAAGTTGGGAAGAACTATTAGTCGTACTATTTTTTTTAATTTTTGTGTATCGTGTGAAGTCAAGGTATCACTTTATATTGATTATTCACATTTAGTTAATACAAACCAAACAAATATTATCGTTTGTGTGTAATGTATCGTTGTACGTTCATTTATTCATACAGATTACTTGTTTTTCTTATTCACAAAATGATTATCGGTTATCGAAAAGAACGATTCGTTTATCTATAATCGTCGGACAATATTAGCTAACTCTAGCAAAGCCAGCTTGTCTGTCACGTATGGATAAAGGATTTACCTTGAGCATTGTTTCTGTGGTAATGTATAATATTTCACCATCAGCACCTATTACGATGTTAAAAAGAAATCAGTGGGGCATTAACAGTTTTATCTTTCTTACTATCAAGGTTCATAAGAATAACCAGAACGACGATGGCGAAGTCTAACACTCAACGTTCAACAATCAATATCCTCGTCATAGTTGGAAGTGCAGCTTAGCTTGAACACAAAATCACAGATCCCATAGAGGGAGTTATTATTCGATGGATTATGTTGACGGAGACGAAAACAAAATAAACATCCAACTACCGTCTACGGATGTGAACATATTGGCAGAGCGAATTAATTGTGGGCAAACTGGGAGGATTGCAATGTTCAGTTATCAAAACTCCACTAACGTGTATAGTGCAATTCCATTTGCTCTGAAAAATTACTGAAGATACGCCCTAAACATCGACTCTGTCTACTCGAGCTACTGTGATTCCTCCACGAGGACGCTGAGTCAGCCCTGATACAGGTGTGTGACATTTCTATAGATTCAAAGCAATTTGGTAGCGTGCTTCATGATACCATTAGTTATTTACTCTTCCAATCTTCCTACGTAGCGCACACTACACTCACACACAGCTGTATAAGTAACAGATTGCGGCAAGTGTGGTTTAACGAGCATCGTATGACTCAGTGTTTCTATTTTTCTATTCTAAATCAGTAGAGAAAAAGTTGCCCCAAGAAGCTCATCAACAGTCTCGTGCTTAACTGCACTGTTCTCCTCACATAATTCTCAAACACAACGCGCAGTCCTTTCTACAAATCACCACTGCTGACAGCATTTACATCTTACCTTCCTCTCTTCATTATTTTTTAATAATGTACTCATGGTTGAGTTAAATTTAGTTATTCGAAATACGTGAAACAAAATAACACAGAAACTTGATCGTATTGTGTTGCTGCACGTTTACAGTAGAAAGACTGCGCAGAGGCTTCAAACTAATATTTTTCCAATCTACAAACACATACAAGTCCGTAAGTGCACAATACTTTGCAATTACTAACGAATGCGTGGGCGGTGGATACACTAACCTCAGTTCGAAAACTTTGTGAACGTCGAAATTAGTAACTTTGTTTTTTGAACTGTTAACATCAGTAATGATGACATTATACTGTCATTAGTTATGTGACGATCTGTTTGTTAGCGGAGGAACACGACAGCTGGTGAGTAAAGGGTTAATTAAAAATAAACCTGAAACCATAGAGCATCCTTTCCTTGAACTTCTTGGATTGTAGTTTCGGTGAGCAAAACAAAACGTGATCATTGTGCCATGCAATATCGTCAACGTGTGATTGGCAGACTTATGTGGCTGTTAGTGATGAGAACGATGAATGAATCAACAAGCTGCTTTATTCAGCAAAACTCAATAGCGCTTGCATGCCGTATCGACCTGGGTTATGAGAACACAGTTTGTATGTCGGGGCTTAAAGCCGTTTTGAGGACATCCATTTGAACAAGGCTGTGTCACTATCGACCAGTTTGATAAGAATCACGATTGTGAGCAAAATGTGCACACGTTTGAGGGTCTTAACGACTACAGCAAGTCAAATTTTCGTTGCAAGTTAAATACAGCTGATTAGCTATCGTACCATTTGGACAATCTGTTTAACTAACAACGTCTGGATAATTCATTCACTGTATTTTCTCGGCATCATTCATGAAGAACATGTCTGATAAGCGATATGTCCATTTATTAAAATACATTTTCATCCCAGTTCACTCTCGATAAACTTTTGATAGGATGAAAGATATTTATATCAAGTGTTCCGGCTACTTATAAGTGATAGCATTTTGATAATGCATAATTTTTTATCTACCGTAATTAAAAATTTTGTTATAGCAATATGTTTGAATTTTCATTTATATACTTAACTCTAATTTCTAGGTCCTTCTTACAGGAAAAGTTCATGTACTAAGGGAAAGACACTTTGGAACTGAGCCATGCAAAGAGAGTGTGTTTGGAATGAGTTGTAGTGGGAGTTCTTTAGGTTTACCACATTTATATCTGTTTTGTTTGTTTTCAAGAGGCATTGATGCCAGAAGCGAAACGTGGCACAGAAACGCTCATCTTCCGAATACGTGTACGATTATTACCAGGGCGTAACAGAGAGTAAAACGTCTGTCTAAAGCAACGTTAAAGTAAGCCAGATTATTTATTGCTGAAGTTAAAAGTGTCGTATATTAATCACGAATAAGGGCTAACAACCCATTATTAACAAAATGTATGGACAAACTTCTTCAAATTTCAATACTAGCCAATAGATCACAACTGACTAGAACTAACCAATCACACTGATAACAAAATGTTGATTTTGATCTTTATCTTACAGCCCTAATTGGATGTATTAAAACCGAATGTCACCCTTTTTTTCACTCAGTAGATGATGACTGTAATGTAACCATTGAAGTGTATGCTAGTTTACTGTGAGAAAATGCAACCTGTGTTCAATTCGACTGTTATTTTTTACAAAGAAAAAGAACAAGAATTAAGATTACAGTTTCAAAACATTGGTTAAGTTTTGTATTACACAAGAATGTCATAGTGGCAAACGTAGACCTTTGATGAGACGAAGCAAGTCAGTAGGATTTTGGCAGTCAACGTGGCGTATTAAAAACAAGATACTCCAGGAAGTTTACGAGCAAATGGCGAGCTACTTTGAATAACGGAATCCTTCATCGTTCTGGATAAACAATTTGCACCCATTACTGTTTCGACGGCTTAGAAATTTTTATAACTCATGATGTTCATTCTTAGGCCAACATAATACTCTGGTCTATTTTGTTTTTGTAACATGGCTGAGGACTGTTAGTCGTAACCAGAGTTAACTGGCCTTTCGAGGTGGGGCGAAGTCTGTCTAGACCAGCGTTTCCCAAACGTTTTGAACCAACCGCCCTTGTAATTTTCCAAACTATGGTTTTGTTCATTAAATATGGATTGTGGAGGCGTTAAAATTACTGCATTGATAACCCACCTTACACACAGTTGTTGGATGCAAAAATTACATTCGTTCGGACGTTGCTTCGATGGATGTGCCTGCTGCGGTTACGTTGACTTAAAAGTTGTGGACTAAAAACACTCAGAGACGTTTTCGGATCTCAAGTTTACAAGCTTCAAACGTCAATTGATAAACATTCCTTATCAAATATATCATTATGAATCCCTATTTCGCTCCACCCTTCTATCCAGGAAAAAATGACCCACACATGCAGGGAGTCGGCAAGTCGCCCTCAGTTGATTCTACTCATGACAGTAGACAACGCAGTCCTCTGCCTGCTGAGTTGAATTCAACGACTCAGAACGAAAAACAAACAGGCCAAAGTTAGGTTAAGAGATTCGTTATGAATTAAATAAACTGCGATGATGAAACATTGAACAATTATCACTACATGACAATATTTGTGTTAACTTTATTTAGTATGATTTTCATCTACGGAAAGCATATGTTCATGTAAATCATGCGGTTTACTCTTTATGATGGTTACCACTGAAAATTCCATCCCAGGAACGGAACGCGTTATTAAAGCGGCTGAGGAACAGGAGTTTTCCCCCAGGCGTGCCTAGAAAAATGCAGGCGCTTGGTTTGCTAAAGTCAATACCAGATCATAATACTGAATCGGGTTCATGTCTTTATGTTAAGCTGGATGTTGGTAACTTCCTGGTTAATATTTCGTGTTCGCTAGTCAACTGAATGAGGGTCATAATTAGGAATGTACGAACGCTGTCGAGTGGATAAGTCAAAAGTACGTAGTAAGAGTATCGTGAAATCAACACACACAGTTAAAAGTCTCATGAGTCTAGTCACTGCGATGTCATATAACTTTACCGAATGGACGGTATAAATTATTTTGCCTATTTCTGTTCAGAGGTGTAAACTGCCTTGAATGTTGCGCTTCGTTCCGTCGTTTATGAACTTGACTCCTTGAAGTTGATGGAGAAGCGAATATACTGTTCGCCAAGGACGCTTGGATTTCGAAATTTTCTGGTACCAGAAATCTCTTGCAAATTATGTTGAACCATAGACCAACGAACACCTACGCCCATTTGCATGGTTGATCTGTATCCGCGCACACTGGAAAAAGTGCACTGTCTTTCATCATGGTGCCACGTTCGCCATTGTGCATACACAAGTTTCCAATAGTCGCTTCCGGTCCCTCGTCTTCCTGGCGTTTAGATCTACACTTTAAATTCTGAATGTATGCATTATACCACTCACAAATGAAGGCGCATGTTATACAACCTAACGACAAAATTCACTAGGAATCGAGGTGACCTCGACAAAGTAGAAGGTTTGTAGAGGAGTATTCTCTTCGGTATGCAAAGTAACAGTTGGTACACTCAAATAAACACCATTTTTGTGGGGCAGCATATAGATAGCCTGGACTTAATTAATTAATGCAGTTAATTACAAGTTAAAAATCTGTTGCTTTTTTAAACAGGCTGCACGGAAAGAGAGGAAGAAGATAAATTCTTGTTCGGAGAAACACGAGAATAAAAGTCATTGGCTGGTTCATAAATTCTCTTGCAACTATAAAAACGAAGATCTCTGATCCTCAGTGATTCCAGAATGCATTTGTTTCAAGATTGTCAATCGATGATCAGCAAATTGCCGTGCATAACTCAATATCTCAGGCTTGTAATGCAGTTAACACAAAATGACTTTGTCAGTAAGAGTAGACGAGTAGATTGAGAAACATAACGTTTTGCGTAGAATTTAGAATTGCGTACACAACATGGATGAAAAAGGTTTTATTTTGCGATTCCTTAGAACTACGACTGGTGACAGAAGGTGAAATTTGCCACAAGGAAAGGCGTTCTACTGATCTCTTAATTCTGATGCCGTACTACACAAATGACGGTGGGAAGATTTCACCATTATTCATTCAGAGCTTAAGAAATTTCCATGGCTGATAAAAGCAAGTAATGTGGCAGTGATCAAGAACTCACAAATTTCGTTGTTACAGAAACGCTGTTGTTTTCACTCCAAAAAGATTAGGGAAACTACGAAGTGGCTCATTCGCCCACAAATTTAGCTGGTACTATGCAGCATCAAGATGTAGAAATAATCAGAACAATTCTAGTTGTTTGTAATAGCATATCGTTGGTCGCCTTATGCTATGAATATTATTGTTTGCGAGGCGGTGGTGTTGGCCGGGGCAAGCTTCATCATCCTCATTATCAAGGACAGCAATACACCAGTGGTTTACTCTTATGCTTAACTGTCTACACCTTGCATGCTGCAGGCGAAAGTAAGGTAACATCACCAAGACAGCTTCCTTACGGCTTTAACTGCCACACGTCATTAAGTACACTCACTTCACAAACAACCCGGCCAAACAACAACAACCTTCACACCACTGAACTCGATTAGCCACCGCCTTACTTAACATCTCCAGCCACCGACTCTAGGGATCGTGAGGGCTCCAGCCCGTGAGAGGAACTCGATCTGGAGTTGACAACTCCTTGGAAAATGATTTCATTTATCTACTCCGGTCATCATCTGTCCACCTTGTACCTTATGCCCAGCGCCAGTAAATAGGGCTTGGTCAAGCTTGAGATGAGTTATTCTCCAACCATCTCATAATGTGACTGCTGACTCTAACCGTTTCATTGACAAACCACTGATTACACAATGGACTGCGTGTCTATGTTAATTTTTTGGATTTCATAAACCATCGAGTGTTCACTTAATTTTATGAGTCAACTTATACTTAGTTGTATAAAAATGAACCTACTGTAGACGAGGAAATGCTGCATGTGGCAAGATCGACTGACGTCTACAGCGAGTATGTTGACGAAGAACGAATTAATGAAACAGTATATTACACGAGGTCAGGATGAAATGTTTCGACATGAAACAAAGGTATACGGCATGTTGTGTTGCTTACAGCAGTTAGATTGTTGACTACTGTGATGGACATGCGAGTTCGGATTTACACTCTGTGTCTAACAGAGTTAAGGAACTGGATATGCATTTAAAATACACTTCCAGGCAGTAAGAAATGAAATGTCTTATACTGCGTTACATGAATGAAATAACCTTTCCCCGCTTATGAAACTGTTCATTATTCATTGGTTAGAGGCGTTATGGCCTTACTTCTGAAAGATAAGCTCCGGAGAACTACAAACACAATGGTTTTACAACTCAAGTTAATGGCTATTCTATGTAACTTACGAAACTTTCGAATTGCGATATGCTACTCCGTAATTTACATATGCGGCATTGCACTTAGAAGAGACAGACCTATGATGCGGAACGATTCCGCGCTTCCCAACTATTTTATACTCGGACTGGATCATCATACTTGTGAGTATCTTGAGCTGTTAGCGCAGGTCTCCACCGATGACCCAAATAAACCAGTCAGTTGTAGATGGTCTGAGTAATATGCATAGGGTTTAAACGACCTGAAACATACGTTGTTTCATCAATTGAGACCTGTCATTAGACCTATGCAGATGCAAGGAAAAGTTAAATAATTTCACTTCAAAAGTAAGCAGAAGTTTACGTTTGCGATACAGACTAATGTCTGCTTACACGACAGCGAACTAGGGATATTCCATTCAAAAAATAACGTATATCTTCTACACCGTTTTTGCATTACACCCGGATATGAGTTCCTTCTTTAGTGGGATCCTTCAGTGTGCAGTTGTATCTTTCACGTTTCTGTACGTTTATCTCCTCTTAAAGTGGAACCGAATGGAGGTCTCTTGCCTTAGGTCTACACTGAATTGGTGGTGCGTGTTTGGAATCATATGTGGTGCGACAAAAACCGTTCATGGTGGGTTTTATGCAATAACTTCTTGTGTGTTTGACCCCTGTGATAGGCTAATCCGAAGCGGGTACCGCAACTGTGCTCAATTATTGGTGTTATCGACATTAGCGTATAAGATGTGAGCACTGGTGGCACCAGTATGAGCAAAACTGCCTAGATCACTTTGAAGGGTAACTTAATCGAAGTACATCGCTTTGTATTACGTAATACAGTATAACACTTTTCCTACGTAACGTTGGCATTAATTGGCCAGTCAGAGGTTAACTGACCTTGTGGAGTACAAACTTTTTATCCATAGATGCTGTAGGAAAGTGTGATTGAAACACATCATGGTTGTAGATACTAGAGTTGGCATTCCGAAAGATTATTCCAAGCTGACATCACCCCGGTTCGCCTTTGCAATCGCTGACATATCTGCCTCATCTGAGAGAAACCAGATTGTAGTTTACACACAAGTTATAAATTATATGTAGGGTAAGCTGAGTGTTGATTGTTGTAACAGATTAAATATAAGTTAACTTTTGTGCCAATCATTTGCACATCACATTATCGCTTTTTTTTCAAGTTCATTTGTTGTAGTTTTTAATTTCGGTCAGCAAACGTAAAACGCATCGTACAGTATAAGAAATTATTTTAAAGCTCATGAGTCTGTATCGCACGGAGAATGGGTGTGATGATTGTTTTGAGACTACGAAACAATAAGTTTAAACGAGATTGCAGAAGTGAATTGAATAATCCATCTGTCTGAACAGGGCTGAACTAATGGTTGAATGAATACGCTGCCTTAGATTTAAAGTAAACTTTCAGCTTGAGACTGAGTGACTGTGATAGGTTAGATATCGTATAAACAAAGGAGGCAATATTTCTTATGGAAGCACAGAATAATGGTTGGTTATCTGAGTGTGATTGACTAAACAACCAACATTGGGCTGGTGCACTATATTAGGACAACCAGTGTGAACCGTGCAGAAAACGTGCACTGATGTTTAGCCGGTGGTTTATACAGATGAGAGTGAGACCACGTTTTCAACAGATTGTTCCATTTCTCAGTTCATTTCGACAAGCGTCTGTTCTTGACAACGTCAGCAACACTGTTGACTGTTTGATACGCCGAGTTGCCGCGATTTGATAAGATGGTATTCCGTCCTTATTTTCACAATGAAGTTTTGGTACACCACTTTCTTATGCTTTGTACTACAAAATTGTCTTAGGAATGCATAGACAGTGTAGTACAGACTGACCCGTTGCAATGTATTTTCCAAGCAAAAGCTTATAATCAAGTGTTTGGTGATTTTGGCGATAGTGATTATGTATTTTGCTTGACCAGTTCTTCACAATAGGTTTTATTTTATTCTTTGTTCCAATAAATTATCGGGGCTGAACTGTCGTTCCCTAGTTAACGGACTTCAAAGAGAGGTACATAGGAGTTAAACTGATGTGTCTTGTTCTACTGCAAACTGAACCATCTAGCATGTCCTCAAGTACGATTAGTCTGAAACATGTAGTTTGCCAAATCATGAGTTGTCTGCTTGCCTGTGACCCTGATATTTTTCCAAGGCGTTTTAGAAATGACGGTCTAAATGGGATAAATTGCAAAGACTTGGTCAAGTGATTTCTAATGAAAACAATTCTTTTACTGAATAACGTATTATTGGGGCACTTTTAAACAAAACCACAAGTGTTTTGTGTGCGAGCAGAGTTTTATAGCAAGACCAACTGGCTTCATCAGCCTTATTTATGTTAAAATGGGAACATTACATCCACAAGGAGTTCAACCACATGACTGGTTACGATCATTTTTACCACAAACGATTGACTATCGTTATTTACGTTAATTAATGTACACAGTGTATGAGTGAATGAGGCGATAAAATTTGAATACTGCGGGAATGTTTGTAAATTTCTGCCATATCCAGATTTATTAACACTGTAACAAACGTGTCAAAAAATAGACGTTTTGACTCAAACTATTCTTGGTTTTACGGAAGCTTATTCAATCGAAACGACCTACACGTCAGACCAGTAACAAGATATTGTTAGCCCACCTTAAAACAGTGTGCAGGTCGTCTGCAAGTGTAACGTGATACACAGTCCAGAAAAAAATATTGGAATGTAAATATTTCATCCGGAATCAATGGTAAGTTTTGAAACCGAAAAGTCAAGATTTTGATGAGTAGAATCACACCCATGCTGTAAACCTTTGAATCTTTCTATATACATGAAGAAACATCGGAAACTTATAACCATTTCCGGATGACGAATGCTGTATTATTTTAACCAAAAGACGATATTTGAACCATGCATTTTAAAATGTATGTAACTTACACACTAGGCAACAGCTACCTTCTTCGTAATGAGTATGAGTGTGTCTGCGCGATTTTCTGCACGTTTCTCACATGGGATTTGACATAAATGTGTGCTAGACACCAAGATTGCTGTTAAGCTAACAAACAATACAAATATGCGTCATCACTTTATTGTTGTGTTTTCTTGGGTAGCTTACGTTTATCCTGCATCTGCCTTTGACTGTAGACTGTGATTCGAGATGGCACGATAATATAGGCAATATGACATTGTTGATTTCCACCGATTGGACTAGTTGTGCACTGTTATGCTCATAAAGTCTGTCAATTTATTTATGTGGTTCTCCTTTGTTCAGTGCATGTGTATTCGGCTTGTACTATCTAGCAAGCTATGTAACATCAAATGGTTCATGCATTAGAATTTCACAACCGAACTTCTCGAAAGAAACTATTTGTTTCCAAAGAGTCTGAAACCATTGCTTTTGAAAAAAAACGATACATATAGAACAACTCACTATTTAGCAAAGTATGTGTTGCGAGTTTAACTTTTGCGAAGTTTCCTCTCCCAATATCCAAAATCAGGCGATAGAAACCGATTCGTTTTCCGTATTTTTTTTCTGATCTGAATTGATGACGTTTATCAAATTCTATCTGTATCCGTTCAAAGGTTGTCAGTCCCTCAGTTTTACGATGAACATGCTGGTCGGATTCTTTACCTGCACCTCTTACCGGCAGTGATTGTTCAGTCCTGAAGTCAGAACCCTACGGAACCGGAAAACGGAAAAAGCAAAATGATTAATAATGTTGAAGTTACCAAACAAACAGAATTCTACAGTTTGATCTCGTTTTTGTTAGGCCACTGCTATTGAACATGAGTAGTTCAACTTGTGATCATACGTTTAATTCATACTGATCTATCCTATCCGGACTATTAACCGCAGTCTTCTTATCAGAATATGAGTGGAACACTGATTTCCTATCTTTTTTGCAGTTTTTCAAGATAGTACACCAAAAGTATATTCTAGAGCTGTGATGGTTTGTCAGTATTTGAAAATATTTTATTCCCTCAGTCACTGCTTTAATGAAAACCAGTTCGGAAAATGCGCTTGCCAGTCTTCATTTATATTTTTGCAACCTTTCGACAAAATTGTATTTGTTAGGGCCTAAGTTCCAAAGGATTTACAATCTTCTCGATGGTTACATTTTCTAACTTACACACCAACAGTAGTTTTTACTTTGTTTGAACATATCTCTTGAGACAAACCGGGCTTTGTGTTCATCAAGCGCAAAATTAGTTTCACTTTGAATGTGTCGGATAAAAATCAGCAAAATAAAAACAAAGTTTATTGAAATTGTTTAATATTGAAAGGGTTGCGGTCGTTGTGCAATTAACAATTATTTCAGTTAGGTCATCGTTTTAGTATTTCTTGTTGACATATTAAATATCAATTCGCGAATGAACAAAATGTTAGTTACGGCGTACAATGTTCCTGTGGATGATATAATTTTTGTTTCAAATTTTGTATCTGACTGTGCCAACATCTTTAGGTGCTTATCAAAGCATTCTACCGATCACAGTAGGTTTTTCTACACCGTTGGTCCGAAACTGTGTCAGAGAACTGTCTGGTAAAAAAAATAAACATCACCTCCTTATTTGTACAACATGATATACGAATGAAAGCTGTTTTCTAATGACAGTTCTTTGCAACACTTGAATGATCAATGTGAGATAAAGCCGACATCCATCTTGTGACCTAATTGAAATACGCTGAATTATCCTACCTGGATAACAACTTAACGCCGACCATTAGAAATACTTGACTGTCTCTTTTTAGACTTTGCAGCTTAGTTTTTGTAGAGCAAAATCGACAACCCATCTGCTGGTGCTCAGTAAACGAGCAGTCATCGACTACGGTTCACGTTGCTCTTTATTGAGGCAAAACGCTTGATGAATCTTTTCACGAACAGTTCTGTGGTTACAGTGGATGCTCAACAAGTGTTTGATCGATTGTATCCGGGACTGTAAGGAAGTCCGAAGGGTAGGTAAACTACTTTGTTTACTTCCATACGATATAAATGACTACAACTCCGTAGTCTGGCGAATAAGTTTTTAGACTACCGACTTAACATTTGCTCACAAGTCATAATTTTGTTACCCACATGTGCGTACGGCTAATGAAACCTAACTAAGTTGAAGTACTTGTCCACCACTCTACCGGGGGTCGCTTGGACCAACTGTTTCGCCTTGCGGTACAAAAGAAAATTCTCAGTTTGATTACAAGAAAAGTGTCATATTTTTGCCTGTCAACGACAACTGGAATTCGGATAGTGTTAGTCCGATTTGTGCAGATGTCAGCATCCCACTGTAATACACCTGAATTTAAATAAAGGTTCAATGGTTGTAACACAAGTTTCAAAGTGATTGAGTGACAGCCTCTGCTTGAATAAGTTGATAAATTTCATGTTACATGTATGAAGTGAACAGGTTGAAAATTACAATAAGAAATTCTTAGATCTTCTACATACAAGAACGTCATTCAACCAGATTAGAGTACACAGCATTCACGGATGTTATTTATGCTGGTTATTTGCATCTTGTTGACATCCTGATCTTCCACTCTTATACGATTTCAACCTCCGATGAACTCTTACAAACCAGTTAAATTTTCTACTCTCAACATACTGCCCAGGAAAAATGACCACACAAGACCAATGTTAGCAGCGACATCAGCTTATAAAAAAATGCACCTCTGAATAATCTCTTTTTTCGTGTAGTGTTATCGCATTGATGTATTATTACTCACTAGTGTCAGCTTTAAAAATATGAATATGATGCATTCAGTCTCACTTGTTAACCTGACCAACATTTGAAGATCTATATATCTCGCATGCAGCCATCCATCTTCAATTATTCCCAGCTAAAACTATTAATAAACCGTTGCAAGTTTGAATGCCACTGAGTGAGAACATATTCGTGTAGACAATCGTAAACTAGTCATGCTTGTACTTTACTAACTGGTAATAGCTCATATGCACGTCTTAGCATGATTCAATACAATAATGGTAGGATCAGACTGATAACTCACGTGGAAATGTTTTAATTAACTAACTAAACCTTCTTACTGAGTTTACCTCACAGTATGTAAAAAGCATAACAGACGCGAGATAAGGAACCTCATTCAATAATCTGAAGACATGTTATTTTGCCCACTTCTGTAGGTCAGCCATATCTTGCATTGAATAAAATCTCAAAGCAAGCGTAAACTACATTTGTGGAGCTGTTTGATTAGCAGCCGATCAACAAAAGTGTAAACTGAGTTCAAGGTAAACACAACTTAACTTGAACCAGCACTGTTTCAGACCGAACTCAAGATTCCACCAAGTATAGATCAAACTGAAAGCTTCAATATAATTTTTAGCTTCACTTCAATAGGCACTGGTCAACAAATTTAAATTACTGGTAACCAGTTCATTAACAGCGCGTCTATAATGTGTAAGTAAACAGTACACCTATCCTTCTAACGTATGCTGCAGTTAATCAGTCAGAAATATTTTGTTCAAAATGTGTTCGATTAAAAATCCATTCTTCTGAACTCACAAATCCCAGTCATCGAGTTTTGATCAGACTATAAGCGTCCATCAATCTCACAGCATAAAAGACACTAGTGACAAGTTTTCTTAAGACGTGCAGATTCTTGTTTGAAATCGCACACTTTTTACTCATGACACTAAAGCATCTGAACCGAACTATGACGTCATAATCTCACCTGATTTAATCAAGCAAATTATTGGATAAGTAACAAGTAACTTATTGCTACAGGTTATTCATGCCACTCTATCTGTTAAAGTAATGGCAACAGTTATTTGTGCAGAACAAATCTCATCAGTTAGACGGCGACCTAAGTCAGACTTGAAGTAACCGAGAGCTCTGAAGGTCTTACCTATTGAATCCACAGTACGTGTTTGTACATGAAATCTTTGATATTGTGTTTCTATATTCCTAAGAGTTCCATAGTGCTCAACAGAAGAATGACAAGTAGTAGTGATCGGTGTTTTTTGAACCATGGACTGTGACGGTAGTAACTGTTATTTGTTACCAGGAAGTTCCTGTGTGTAACTTGAGACTAATTTATGAGCGATTGGCGATTATATCACACTTCGTCAAATGAACCATGGCCACAAAGAACAAGGACTTCGCCTGGATTCAAACAACATGTTACATCTGTCACCGATCTGAATCCAGTCGAATCCCAGATTTTTTGCAGTTGGATCTATTCTAACCTATCAAGTCTGCCACACTATCTATATGTAATATCACAGTTCGTCCTGCTCATCCTTCAACAGGCATTACTTCTTTGGTCAGTATTGTTTTAATCTGGGCTCAAAACCAGGAAGAAGTTCGAAATGAAAAGTAGCTTGTCAGAAACCGAGAGTCCTGATGGGTTGGGTCACCACTCTTCTGATTATCGATTACTAGCTTGTATTTAACATTTTTGCTAAGGTTACCTCCATATCACGTGTTCCATCGTAAACGGGAACACATGTTGAGTGCTGTTGTGTGAAACGTATTCACCGAAGCATTTCTGAGCTTATGTGACTGAGGTCAACATAAATGAACACACAGTTTTCTTGTCCATTTGCAGTAATGGGCTATGACCTGACTTATCATCATCTGTAATAATCGACCAGTAAAAAGCTTTTCACAGAAACAGTGGACTAATGGAACACAGCTACAGCTCGCAGGACGAATGGTGCCAGGCAGCACTTTCCTGACGAGTCCAAACAGAAAAAGAACCGGTCGTGGAATGTCAGTTTTGGAGTGGTCATTACAGAATATTATATCACCAGTGATTGACGTATTGGCAACAGCGGCCAGTGAAAAATGGCTAACAGAGATGGATTGAGTTTATTCATTCCAGAGGGGTGTGTGAATAACTTAAACGAACATTTAAACAGAAAACCTACCTGGACAGAACAGTATATACATTTTGAAAGCTTCTGTCCAGTGCAATATAAGAGAAGCTTTGTTCGAACGCTTTTTCACACAGCACGGAGGCTATGCACAGATGATAACCTTTCATGAGAATTAAACACACTCAGAGATACGTTGTTGGCCAACGGGTACCCTTTACAATTTATAAAGAAATATAGCAGTGTCATTACCCCAAACATACAAGAAACAACAGTACCCAAAAAGACGGTATACTTAGAACTCCCTTTCTTAGAGGACGGCTGGTCAACAATGACAAAACGACGTCTAACAGCTGCTGTATCCAGATCTTATAACGCTGTAAAACTATGTATAATACAACGAACCAAGGCCTTGCCAGTCTCCTAGGCTACGAACAAACAGCCTACGTCTGTCACATCCCACTGTCTATACAAATATTCATGTAGTTGCAGTATGAGCTACATAGGGAGGAAAAACCGTCAGCTGGCTTCTCGTATCAAGGAGCATGTTCCCAAGTGGCTGGAAACACAACTAGAAACGCCAGGCGCATGCATCGAGGCCGATGGACGTCACCCGGCATCATCAATAGTGAAACACATAATCCAGACAGAACACAGAGTCAAGGTTTGTGACGCATTCTCTGTGATTTTTCGAAGTCACCGGAAATGTATCCTCCAGTTTGCTGAGGCTTTGGCTATCAGACGTTATAATTCCCCCCTGTGTGTTCAGAAACAGTTTGTGTTGACGCTGCGGTTGCCTTGGTAGTCAGCATTCCCATTTATTTAATCTTCATTCCCGTGTCCGTCTCTCAAATCCCTTAAGCCATTATTTCCGCCCTACGGAACCTTATCTTAATGTTTAAAATTAGTTACATGTCCATGTGTGATCAGAATGTACGAAATGTTACTCCGGAGAACATCACATGATTTACGTCTTCTCATTGCTTTAATCAAGTTCATAAAGGGAACAAATCGCTTCGAACAGTTAAACGTAAGTGCTGGTAAACATTAGTGACTCATGTGCTTCGCCAATGAACACATATACAAAGCACAAAAATTGAACACTCAAAATTGATTGTGGCCATCTCGTTCTTGGTGAATTTCTGGTCAGGCCCTCCGGAATATAAGCACTATATTCTAGTTGCGTTCCAGTCAATAGTTCGTATTCTGATGAGCTATAATCAGAGCAAAACTAGAGTAGGCGGCTTCTTTTTGAAGGGGATTCACTGGAATGTCTACGTAAATGCAACGGTTGCAATCAGTTGTGGATCACTTTTAATCCAAGTGACCGAAAATACCCATCTACTTATCATTAGTAACAGTACCAACCGACAGTTTGTTACATTTTCACTTGGAGAGAAGTTCTAGTGGTGAGGCAGTCTACTGAAGCTATCTGGTCGGCCATTGTCTCCTGTAGAGGCGATCAGGCAATTTGAAAATTGCTGACAAACCAATGTGGTTGAGCGTTTGCATATGATAATTCGTTTATGCCCAGTGTGAAGTCAGTGCTATGGTGATCAACGGGGTTGCCCCTTGAAGTCAGTTCGGCGTTCAATTCTTAGCCGTGGAAAGAATACGCATTAACGACAGGCCTTAACAAAAGAGTGAAGCTCGAATGTAGGTCTAATTTAAGAAGGAAACTGACTAAAATGTTCGTGAGAATAAGATAGCTGCAGTCAGTTGTGCACGGTGCATAGTTACATAAACTAAATTACAATACTACTCACCAGCACTACTTACAAGTTGTCCACAAGCCACTGCTGACCAACGAATTCCCAATATGTCTAAGACGTATGTCGATTAATCGCGTTTCTCATATGCACATTCTGCACTTGAAATTAGAACGATGTAGTATTTGGTTTGTGAGTTCGTGTGTGCAAATCGTGTCCCAAAACATCTTTCAAGTGTTTTCTTTTTACCAGTGTCAGTGTGCATCATGACCAAACAAAACAACGAGCATTAGCTAGTCAACATTACTGACAGTTTGCCACACTGAGCTCAATTAGGTGTGTTTACTCATGACTGAGGGGGACATGAGAAGTATTAAAATGACGAAGTCTGTTAAAGAAAGACCATGCTGATACGAGACCGACAGATTTTGCGAAAACTTTCTGTCGAACTTATATTCATTACCTCCAAAATATTTACTTTTACGTCAAGTCTAGTTTATCAGGAATACCTCGATTTGCCTCAATACAGTACGCTGTTTTTGTAGAACTAATAACTGACCAATTGGGAAAGAATAGGGTTTAGTGTGTTAATGAACGCAGATGATCGTATCTGGGATTAGACAACGTTGTTTAGACTCCGTACAAGAAGGGTGTGCAGGATTATTAAGGCAAATGAAACAATGAATAATAATACTGGCTGCGGGTGAAAATAAAATGTGTCGAGGTTCAAATGGGCATTTGGATTGTTTTATTAACAAAACCGTGCGTCTAGGTCTAAGGTGAAGTCGTTTCCGTTTCATGACGTATTTTGCGTTACATATGTTTCGTCAGGTAAATTTTATTACTCATACTCCTGTTGGGGGTCCTGTGCACCTCCGAAAAGATTTATGCAAACAAGCTTAAAAGACTTATTATCAAGTTTCGAGCGGTCTGATACTCGTGAAGATCACACCAAACTAAACGTTAAGTAGCTAAACATAAGTTGAACCAACACTGACGAATGTCGCAATTAGCGGAGCATTCAAGGATATCACGATCTGGGACAACACGTTTTAACATTTGCGGATGAGTAACGGTGAACTGGCTAAAATAAATTTGATCTCTCCGAGTACATGATGAGGCAAGCACGTTTGTTTGATACCGTGTGCATCCCCGTTCACTCAGTTCAACCTGTAACATAACGGTAAGCCAAAGCGCCATACAGATATAATTCTGTTGAGAAGATTAAACAATCCGTACGATGTTTATCAGTCCCACGGCATTTTCAGTAACCGGTTGCGGATAACTGTAGGGCGATTAACGAGGTAGCGGCTCGTCCACGTTAAATGTCTAGTACTAGTCGGCGCGCTGAACTACCTCCTCGTGGTGCCGACTGGGCGGTCTCGGTGGAAAACTTCGAGTGGGTAAGAGTTCAGCAACTCCAGATGGGGCCAACCACTCTACCTATTTTAAATCGTACTGGTTAGAGTCGATCAAGACAATGAAACTACCGCCAGCACCTCCGTGCAGGCAACTATCAGTACACAGGATAGGTGAGCGAAGTACACCTGTTCAGAATGTGGTCAGATTCGTAAATTGAATGCTGGCTTTTCGGCGCATACTCGTATGCATCGACGCAGGAATGATCCAGAACAGGAAATGGACACCCAGCCTGCCACAATCTTCGACTGTGCCAACTGTGACCGCAGCTTTTCCACTAAAATCGGTCTCAGTCAACACAGAAGGCATGCACATCCCGTCGAACGCAACCATGAGAATCTCATATCCATGAAAACCGCCGG
>LUCH01003327.1:16181-45688 GCA_013368495.1 Paragonimus heterotremus | reverse complement strand
TTCAGGTAGACATTTCCACAATGGTACCAGCTAAGTCGCTGCCTAACATGTATGCCTCACAAGCCTGGCAACTTGTCACTCGACGACGTGGTCGTATTGACGTGGGAACCCACGTGAATACGAAGCAGATACGGAGGGCTAACTATGCAGCGATCCAAACGCTGTACCACTCACGTAAGAAAGACGCTGCGTTTGCAATTTTTTCTGGCGCCTACAGAACTGCATATAAGATGAACCGCGGCCTCCCAGATAATTCCAACGAATACTGGTCCGAGGTACTATCGGTCCATGCACATGTTGATGAGCGACCATCTCGTGCGATTCTACCTCCGGACTGGTCTCTGGTCGACCCCATTAAAAAATATCCCGCAATTCGAAGCATATGGGTGATACCGCTCCAGGTCTGGACAAATTGTTGCCCAAACATTTGAAGCGTATGAAAGCTGATGCCTTGGCGGGATACTTCAACCTGTTCCTGCTAACCCAAGGTTGTCCAATCCATTTATGCCGCTCTCGCATCACGCTTGTACCAAAAATAAACAATCCTACATCTCCCACCGAGCTCAGACACATCGCCGTATCTTCAACGCTGATACGTTGTTTCCACAAGATATTGGCCGATCGTTGAAATTCACGTTTGCAACTGCCCGCCCTTCAGTTTGCACTCCTACATGGTGACGGTTGTCTTGAGGCGACCTCCCTGCTTCATGCGATGCCTAGGAACTCATGTACCACCTCTTCTAGTCTGTGTACGGCTTTTGTCGACGTGCCGAAAGCGTTCGATTCTATCTCACAAGATTCCATTATCAGATCGGCCCTTGTGTTCTTCGGTGCTCCTCCACCTCCGTCGCATTACATTGCCGACTGCTACAGGAACGCCTCCGTCACGCTCAATGGCTCCGTTCTCCGGTCCCAGTGTGGTGTTCGCCAGGACGACCCACTGTCCCTGCTCCTGTTCATTATGGCAATGGATGAGGTGTTGGAACTATCTCGACCGGAGCTTGGCTACCAGTTTCACGACACGCTGATTAGCGGGTTCATCCATGCCGACGATCTGATCCTCCTAGCTGAGAATCCTACGCGTCTCTCCGAGAAGGTTACAGCCGCCGCTAGTGCCTTGGAACTATTCGGACTGAAGATCAACACACAGAAGACTAAACTCATGGTCATCCGCGATGACCATAAACATAACACAACTGCCATCTCCGATGAGTCTGTCCACTTCGGCCCAGACATTATCCACCCACTAAGCGCTTCTGACACGGTGACCTATCTAGGTACCCCGTTCACCTGGAAGGGTAAAACATTCACCAATCACCGTCTGTAACTTCGTACGATGCTGGGTGAAACTACCAAAGCGCCCTTGAAGCCACACCAACGTCTTGAACTTCTGAGACAGCATTTGATCCCGATGATGAGTCACTCATTGATGTTGAGCCGAGTCCACCGCAACACGCTCAAAGCCATGGGCTGTACGACTCGCCAGTTTGTTAGACAGTGGTTCCACTCTCCTAAAGACACGCCAATCAGCTACATCCACACCACAATTCGTTTGGGGGGTTTGGGCATCCCGAGTATGTTTACCACTATTCCAACCTCGCGCAAATCTCGAGTGGAGAGTCTTCTCTCCAGCCAATATCCAGTTCTGAGGAATATGGTCAGAGATAATTCATTTGGCCCTATCTTGATGGAAACGAACATCTCAGTACGCGCTCAGGGTGTAGTGGTGACGAACGAGAAGGAAGCCCATGCGGCGTGGATGGATAAAATATACCATTCGCTTGACGGCCGTGGTATTCAGGAAGTGTCTGCTCTCCACTCTCCAATCTTTGGTTGTTTAACCCAGATCGCATCTTCCCCAGAATCTTTATTCGTGCTATTCAGCTTCGATGTAACCTGTTGAGGACTAAAGTCCGAAATTCACGAGGTGGACGAAGTGACCACTCACTTCTCTGTCGTGGCAACTGCGGTCAACCGGAAAGCCTCGCTCATATTCTACAATCATGCCGGATCACTCATGATGTGCGTTGTGCTCAACACAACCTTGTGGCCAAAGACCTGGCGGAACGACTGCGCAAGTTGGGCTCTACAATCTTCGAGGAGCTGCGAGTACCAACAGCAAGCTCGTTCATCAAACCCGATGTGATTGTGGTCCGTGACGGCGTTGCTATAGTGCTTGACGTCCGTATAGTGGATGATTATCGAAGCCAATTTGTTTGGACAGACAAGATTGCGAATTATGGGACCGACTCTCATAATGCCGCCATTCAATCGGTCCTCCATACTTTGTATTGTGATGTGAACTCTGTTTCTCATTCATCTATGATCATCGCTTTTTGCGGTATTAAACTTCCTTATTCAATTGATGTTATTCTTCGTGTGAAGCTGCCCTCCTACGCAGTCACGGATTTATGTCTACTGACTGTTCTAGGTTCCCTAAAAACTTACGACACAGTTATGCGGGGAACCAAGCGTTAACTGTTGCCACCTCTCTGAGAGTTGTCTCATTATGAAGGACGTTTTCTATCTGGATACGTGAGCCTTGACTGTGATAGCACTTTTGTGCCCCGAAGAGCCTTTTGGATTTTGTGAATACTGACCGTTTACCTATTTTCTTTTTTTGTTGTTATTTTTCATGTATTTTTCTTTAAATTCTAAACCCGTTTGTTACATACGATACAAATAACTTTTCATTTGATGATTTGCTCATTACCGCTTGCTTTTCTCGTGAGAGAACTTGTCATTTGTTCAGTGTTGCTAACTACGCAGCGTCTCACATTTGACAGACAGCCTGTTTTTACATTCACCTTTTACATATCTGTTGCTTATGTTTGGTGTCACCGTTTGTCCTTCTCTTGAACGAAGCTGTGTATATTGCTCTTCAAAATAAACGATATGTATAGTACTTGCATGTCAGTTTGTAAGTCTTTCAGCCCGCTGGGCGTACGTTCCTCAATCCAGATCCCAGACATTCTGTTCAGTTTGCCGGTCATCTGTTTGTGAACTTTAGAGAAACCGTTTGATTGCAACGATTAGTACAAAACTTACCGACTCGCTTATTCATCTGGAGTATAGGCAGTTTGGTAGTTTAATAGTAGAGTATGTTTTTTTGTGCTTGGCCGCGTACGATTTTAACACAAATCATCTTACAAAATGTTTGTTTATATTACAGTATTTCTAGTATGCATTAGTTGGTTGGGTACGTTCAGGAGATTGTTAGAGTGAACATTTTAGTTCGTGATTTAGCTTGACTAACGTGATCTTTAACCAGTTACCGGTGGTAATGGGTACAATTGCTTTTACTTACAAAACGGATTTCCAAACAATTTGTTGATTAACGATATATTTCCATGTCTTTGTGGTAGTCTACAAATTTATTGCGATATAAAGTCATCACATTAGATTTGTTAATCAACCTATGAGAACTATATTGATAATGCATTCAACAGATTATTCGGTATTCTACAAAAGTCTGGTCATCAAACAGCCGCTTTGTAATTTGTCTGTAGTAGCTGTTGCGGTAAATCGCTTGACGAGGTAGTGTTACTGACGGACTTTTGGGGGTTCGTAGTAGGATTACATTCCGCTAGGCTAACACCTTAATACCTTGAAGTAACCATGCCTTCGTGGTATTCGACATAAGAAACAGAGCACAATCATAAAAAGTACAGTTCATAAAGTGAGGTGTAACGGAAATCCTGTGAACATCTGGGAATAAAAGCAACTTGGGTGCACTTAAATTGTGTTCTTTTAATCCCAACACTGGCAAACGCTACCGTGCCATCACCGCACATCTTTTATAAACTCGCTTATTTCCTTGAATCTAAACACGGATGTTCCCAGTACTGAAATGCTCATTTCCCACTGATCCTCCAGAACATAACCGTTACTCATAATGATTGACCCGGCACAATCTAATCCTGGTGTGAACTCTGTTTGATTAACGGGTTTAGAGACGTAATCCAACTGATATTTTAATTTCCATGCGAATCGACGTTTCTAGTCGACATGAGGGCAAGAAATGAGTTAATTTCGTACTATATGGTTTACGTTGGGCTTGTTATGCGTAAATCAGAACAGAAAACATTAGTTGGAAGAATTGCAAAAAATTATTATTTACTCGTTTTTTACAGACTAACGAGTAAATTACAACAAACATCGACGCTTTGTGTGGCTAATCAAACTTCTGCAAAATCAATGAATTGTATTTGTTTAAAACTTTTCAAACAATGCTGAGCTAGATATGTAGTGTTTCTCGTTTTGAGTTTCGTAAGTGCCTATCATGAATGTTATGGCATCATTAAATAGGTGCTAGTGCATTATAATACTCATAATGTCATATGAAAAATCACTTTTACTCAATGAGTTTGAAACCTCTGTATGGTTGTGATGAACAACTAACTCGCTGGTTGAGCTTTTTCGTATATTTCTGTTTACCATGACAGGACAAAAACATTTTCCTAGCACGTTGTCCATATTGCATTTTATCGCAAATCTTTCATCTAGTTGTATTCTAACAAAAACCGCCGATGGAATGTTCCAGTTGGATCACAGAAAGACACGTGTTATGAAATGCGGTGCAATTATATGAAACTCAGTGAAAGTGTAGCATGTGATGTAAATCATTAAAGCGTCTGGAGCTTAAAAATAATAGTACAGCCTATCTACTTACCTACCTAGGTATACAATACATGAGAGGTGACTACAAATCACGCTTATCTCAGTTCTTAGCTCTGATGCCACAGTAGTAAGTTGCTTATTCAAAAATTTATTACCACAGTTGGTGATAAGTTTAAAACAAAAAGACAAGGAGTGAAGAGTCGAATCGTTTTTGAAGCGTAAAGCTGTGCCATTTTAATATTCCAGGAGGAAACCCTAATGGGATTTTCGTCAAAAGAGCATCTCAGAAAAATTCAATTGATTATAACCTCGTAAGATAGGATGCTTTTCTGCAAGTAGCAGATTAAAAAAAGGTGTCGATGATGTGTGAACTATGATGTTTATGAGAAAAACATGTTCTCAGTGAGCAATATGTTTGTTAGTGATGTCACGTTTTAAGACTGGTAAATAAGCCTTGAAAACAATATGGAACAATGGTCATTATAAAGTAAGCAAATCTCAAAGTTGGCCTGGCAGTCAGTTGTAAATATTTTTCAGCTGATACCAGCCGATGTCTTCTACTATGCATCAGTAACCAAAATACCATTAAACTCATTCAGTGGTTTATATAACTCATACTTGAAGAGAATTTCTACCTCAAGTCCTTTCAAAGCGGATCAACATTTTGAGGGTTGCTGACTAGCAAGAATGATTGAACCTTTGCGTAAGATGGATCAGTCGCTCCTAGTGTATGATTAACTGCACATGATCAAACACGTACGTGTAGTCTGAATCCCAATAGTGGTCACCTCCAAGGAGATCCATACTGAAATACAGTGTACCTATTAGAAGGAGGCTGAATGAAATGTCTTTGGGAATCTGAAAGCCTTAGCCATTCGTGACTAACATTCATCTTCACCGAGCAGTTATGTCTGGTGTATTTGTGATCGAATTTAAAGTATCTCCATGTATATTGCGTTTCTAGAGGTTTATGTACAACACTTCAGGAGGTATATGTGACAAATCTGGTCTAAAAATAGAACGGTTTAAGGGATATTTTATCGATGGGAAAATGAAGTAGAATACGTTCATGGACTCGCAGAACCATTAGTTGCAATTAAACCTTAGCAAAGATAAACATCTGCTAATTACGCTCAAAGAAGATTATTCTTCTGTGACCTGAGTGCCCAGTCATTCAAGCAGACGAGACGGACAGTCTGTGAGGCATTAGAGTGGATGAGTGTGTTCTAATTTGTGCATGTCAAACGGCCATAGGTAAAATGCACAGCTTTACATCTACCAGATCACTGATAAGCGACAAACGTCAAGGATACCTCTTGTGTTCGACCTGATCTTGACTGTAACTATTCGAATGACTAACACAGAAGGACGCCGGAGACGTTTTGCATTTTGAATCAGCTGCAGTCAATGAGGACAGAAATTTTCAACCACCAACATTCAGTTTCCTTCTCAACTGCTGCTCTTATGCTTGCTCTTATCTGTGGAGGTTAAATAATTTTTTTCATGTCTCTTCTGTTAATAGACTCTTGTATGACTCACTTAAAAGATTGGTATGTCCGTCAGACGGGACAATGAAATCTTCTGCAGTAGTACAGTATGCAGTGACGTCGTGTTATTTTTGTGAATGCTTTATCGTATTAGCCTACCGAGTCTTCTCACAAGCGATATGAGTTACGAGGTACTTAATCGATGACTTGACGAAGGGCAATGGAAGCGGTAATAAGTAAGCTCGATATGCAAGGTTGAAACCACTTTGGTTTGATAGCATGAGCTCCCCGTAACTTTAGACTGCAGCTATCTTCAGTTCGTCATCCTCTAAGGACAGCAACCACTTACAATAGGAATAAGCAAGATCCACCAACAATACGTTTGATGGTCGAGCCAAAGTTCTACACTGCATGCTGGACGATACAACCAATCATAGATGACACTTGGTTACATAGGGCTGTACATTTTCACTCACTCAAATGCTTACTTCATTGTTGAACGCACCCAGATGGACTGTTTGGCTAAAGCTGTACACGATTTGGGCTAGAAGCAGATGATTGCTTGCTGCAAGTTTGGTTGCGTTTGGAGAATATACTCAATTCCAATTCAACAAGTCTGATCTAATAATCCATATAAGGTTTTAGAGGATTACGAAAATGTTTCGGCCCCATAATTGTCGTATTCCCACAGACTCCCCTGTCCATCCTCTTCGAAAAGAAACACTAGACTTAAGTTTCGTTCTTTTTAAAACTAGTCAGTAGTAAACATTCTTGCCACTTCCGGGACTTAAACTCTGGTCACATATTTATCAGGCAACCGTATTGACCACTGACCTCAAATTAGGCACGACCGAATCACCACATATAAAGACTCGGCCAAATTCTGAGCATTACTAGCAAACGAATGTGACTGAGCGTTCACATAGGATGATTCAGTCATGTCCAGTTTGAGGTAAGTGGTCAAGACGTTTATCTGATGAAAGTATGGTCGGAGATCTAATCCCGGCTGTACTAAGACTGTGCATTAGTGGCGCGCTGTGACTCGAACCAAACTCAAGCCTGCTGTAATTGTCAGGAAGAGACTGCCGATGTAAGATTTTGTGATTTCCATAACAGGTAATGAGATTGTGGCGTGTCTTACTGTACAACATTTGACACAGCTTCAAAATAGAGTGGTCAGATTTAACAAATGACATGCATCTGTAGATTGCGAGGAATTGTTTGTGTGTATTCTTTCTGCCACTGTTGCACAACGAAATATGTGTCCGACGACGAAACATTTTCCTAAACAAATCAAAGAACACCATCTAGCGTGGTTTGGGACCAGTTGTTTGAAAGCTTGTAATCCATTATACGGACCAGTGAATGTCTTTTTAATATTGACTTAATTTTGTTGAACTTATGTGACTTCATTGAGCTGATGAAAAATTAACGTAACAATTATTCGTCACTGTTGTTTCCTATGACTTAATGAGTATTTTCGTGAGATAATTTAGTTGTAGTAAGACAGACTGCATCCAGACGCTCTGGAAAGGTCACACTGTTATGCAGGCCAAGAGTAATTAGCAAGTTAGTCTCAAATCGATTGAAATCACCGTAATAACTGCATGTTGAGAACATTCATAAGAGCAACTGAAAAACCGTTAACAAACTTATCAAACTGATTGGCGAGATAATTATGAGGTAAGTAAAGGTTACATGGCACAGGTGAACAAAAACCATTTGAGACTCTGAGTTTACATCCAAAACCTACGCAGCCCACACAAACACTCGATTAAGAAAACAGGACTCACACGGATGCGCACCAAGAGTCATCGGTGTCACACAAAACGATCCACACGGCAAGAAATAGAGCCATCGATTTGGACGAGTTTCCTTTTTATTTCCTCAGGCAATCAAGTATCTGGGTTACATGGTCACGCCCAAGTTAAGGCATTCACGAAGTTGCAGCGCAACACATTTTAATACTTGTTATCAAGTGCACGGTTTTGCCAGGAGTTTTCGGCACGCTAAACGGAAATAACGCCCTCTTTATTCATATGAGAAGAGGAATATTATGTGCGTAAATGAAACTTGTGCGCTGAACGCAGGTTTGCATATTCTGTAACGGAGAAAGTATGTCAAACTTTGGTTTTCTCAACTTCCTGATTCTCGCGCTTCCAAAAGGAATACAATTTGTTGACCAACTTTCACGCAACATAGACAAAACTGAAGCAAAAGTTCAAGAATAAATCGAATAGTGTGCGGGATGGAAGCATGTCGAATTCAATTTGTTTGGCCTTTGCGTGAGATGCACTTCTTTAAAGTATGCGGTAGAACTATCTTCAGAAACAAAATGTGGGCGGAGTAAAATGAACCACGAGTTTATCAAGGTTTTATTCCAAGTATGGCGGCAAACAGCATTTCGGCAATTACATCATATAAAAATGCAGTGTGTCTAATGAAGTTCTGAACAAGTCAGGCTTTGTTCATGTGTGGTCTACTGGCAAATATTAACGAAACTTATGCAGAAGAATTCGAGTGCACGAGCTTACAGTTAATCTAAATGAGGATCGCCGGATGTTCTACTAGACTCAACTGCACCAACACTGTCACAAACCTGGCCTATATATATATATATCATAGGCCAAAATATCCTCAGTATCGTTTGAACATCCTGTATATCTGGGAGCGTGTGACCGAACACGGATGCATTGGTAGCGATCAGCGTGCATAACCACAACACTTTTAACTGAATTCTAAGCACAACAGATGATTAGAAATTTTACATAGTCGTTTGAACACAGTCATTAAGTTTGAAAACATTTTCTTTCTCAGCCTCCCTAACTTAAGAACGGTTCGGTCCAGTTACTCTATTCGAACAAAGTCTGTCGTTTGTTTAATAAATGCCGCTATACGCTATAAAGCAGCAAGTATATTATATTTGGAAGTAAATATGTAGCCGAATTTTTGATGCGGTTGCAACAGAAATGTGAACAACATTTCTAGTCCGATAGTCTTTAACCAGGTTGAGTTCAGTTTCCATTTGAGCATTCTAGAAACCATAATCGCACACCAAACAATTAAGATATACATTCGGAGAAAGCCTTCTGTTGCACTGGCTGCGTCTTTAAATAAAGCCTGTCTGTGAGCCATTTTGTTTAAAAAACCACCTGTTGGGACAAGGCTGAATTTCACGGTGTCGGTTAGGTGAACTTCCAGAGTTATCCAATGAAACAACATGGTTCAGTTTACATGATCTTGGTCTGACATCAATTCAGAGTTTGGTTTCTCTGTAGATCTTTTCAAAACACTCTGCCTTTCGTTCCTGTGGTGGTTAGTGCTGATTTGCTTTTACAAAGAACGAAAATCAAGCTTGGTACTTCTCCCAAATGGCCATCCGATATGCACATTTAAGTGCTAAGTCTGCGATCATATGCATGTGTTGTTTAACTTATAGTGCTTAAAGATAAGAACTGTGTCTGTTGTTGCAATCACTTTGAGTCGGTTTCATAGTGTTATTGGATGGTGCTGAAGTAAACTTAAAGTTGATATACTCGAGAGTGGGTGATGTACTTTGTCTTAAAAGTGTATCCCCATAGAACCATGCGTGTTAGTCGCCCTTTCTTTTCCGAACATTCATTCTGATTGTATTGTTCTATTGACGTATATAACTGCTTTTTTTGACCAACATTATTCGGACATTCTTTGCGCAGATTTGATCAGAACCAGAAGAGTTTGGTTCAGATTGAATATTTTTCACAATAGATTCCCGCCAGAGTGCTCTGCGATGGTTTCGTTTGGATAAAATGGAGAGTCGCTCTTCCCTTATATTCGTTTTGCACACGGAGATTAACTGCTTACGTTCCAACGACCAATACACTTTCACCTGAAAATAGTTTACCTATCTTTCACAATCTCGGGCACACTGAGTGGAAGTCAAAATACTGGCTTTTATAAGGCATCGGACTTTGGGGCTGGTGTCATTTGTAGACGATCAACCTGCACTGATGGCTTTCTCTAGAGGTCGTGGTGACCGCATACAAATTCTTGCAGTAACAATTCATGTGGGCCTTAACCAGGACCTTAATTTCGTAAGTTATTTCGTTTGAATACGTAAAGTTTGTCTGAGGACTTATTCTTTCTGAATCATGTTTCATTTCCACTTAAGTGTAAAATGTTATGGTGAAGTACCCCCAAGACTTGGTCCTGCGAGTCTGCCGTAGTCACACACGCGACTGCTTAAGTTGGTTCACGAAGAGTAACCGGGTACCGACTAGCGTTTAACTGGTGTGACGCTATGCTGTCTTTTATCTGCGTCCGAAAAATGAGTTCTTGATTTTGTTGTAAAATTATCGGCGGGACATTGTGTGGACGTGGAGATTTCCACCGGGGGCGTGGCGGATTACGATTCAACCACTCGGGGGAATTCTAGCCCTCATGATCATTTACAACGTTAGGGTGTGAGTGATTAGGTAAAAACTTGTTTGAGTGATTAACCGCAGTCACGCCTCTTATAAAATGAGAAACTTAAGAGCCAAGCAATCCGTACTTCTCTAGTGTGCAAATCCAAGTACAGGATTGTCCGTGTGACGGAGCTTTCATGATCCATTGTAAGACGATATGCATAAAGTTGTCTTGCTTCTGGTTTGTTGAAAAAATGAACCGCTTCAGCTACCTATTGCCTAACATAGACCAGATCGGATTAGGTTAGCTTGGTCACCCTAAGAGTAGGTCAGCCCTTGTTAGAGAAAAACGGTTATCCAAAGCTAAAAGCATTCCATTGCTTCTTTCGTTACAAATAATTGTCATTGCAATCCTGTTAAACTGCCCCGAAAACGCAGTTTTTCTTCACCATTTTATATTGTGGTTTGTATCACCCGTCCCAAAATGTTCTTTATTTGCTTAAACTGTAATACTTCTTTGATTCCTTCATCTTTTCCCTCCAAATTTCACAGTCATCAAGGTAGATGGTAGTCGTTTTACTTAACGTAGACTTCATAATCTGCAATGCAATGACAATCCAAGGTATCGACGTAACCGCTGAACGTGCGAATGCCTTATCTCCCCTCCCCAGTATTGATCTCGCCGTCGTATTCATCAAAAATCAACTGATTCTGTTCGTCTATCACTGACGAGGACGTATGTAGGATGTTGAATGCCAGACGTGCCTTAGTGATGTACGAAATAAAATGAAACAGGAACATGTGAAATCAAGAAAGTTGCATCTGATTATCAGAATAATGGTAAACAACAGGAAAGAGAGTAGGGTGAGTGTGATTGTGTGCAACAGTTTTCGACCAAAGACCTCAGTCAAAGAAATCAACAAACTTGAGTTTCTACTTTTCTTCTGTGTCGGACTAACACTGGGATTGTGAGAATTTGCAGACACTAGCACTGTCGCCCAGCAAATCAGTGAAAAGAAAACTTAGGATTTCATCGCATTCATTAAAGAGTAGTGCGAAAAAATCTTGGGCTCAATTATATTTAAACCATTATTCTGTTATGCCTAGTGTGAGGTTGGTGGCGCAGTGGTTAACAGGGTTGCCTCATGACCGCGTATCTAGAGTTCTAGATCCGGCAGTGGCAATGATATGCACTACTGACAAGCTCTGATGAGAACGAAACTTGAGTCTAGTGCTTGTTTTCAGACGAGGCTAGCTGGGTAGTCTTTCTGAATGCGGCAGCTGCGATTAATTGTGAATGACGTTCAACTTGCAATTAACCAAATCCCTGACTATTCATCAATAATTTAGAATATCGTCCAGCATGTTTAATTGGACCTGAGATTTCGGCCTGTCTATGATGTCCTCACCGCGAGGTTATCGATTGGAATTAACGGACAGCAACTGTGTTCCCTATCGAGACGATCAGGTAACCTGACACTTGTGTTATTGTTAGCGAACACAGAATTTCAAGCAGTCTCACGACAGACCCGTTTGACACTAACACATTTCCCAACACATCCTCCTCCAGTAGATTGAGATCCGTGAAAATTCTGTGATTTTTAAATGACCAACTTGACTCGTTATAATACTTCCATATAGCTCCCATTTACCCTATATAGGTGTAAACGTTTGATGAGAATTACCGAAAACAACCCTTTGTATAATTAGCTCATTGTGAATTCTATGAGAATCTGGTGAGAAGTTTAATTTAGTGTCTATTCTATATGGCCTTCATGATTATATTGAGTGACTGTAGATTGATCAGAATTTTAATTCGTAACAAAAAAAAGAATTTGGGCGTCCTTTTTGCTCACCTTTGAGTGATGTGGTAACTAGTAAGTAGTGGTATACAACGCATTCGGATCTGTTTAGCTACAGAGCAACCCCCTAAAAGGTTCAGGGACATTTGTGAAAATGTCGGGTTTTTGCTATGTCCAGTTGTTCAATGTTGAAGGGCATAAAAATACAAGCTTACTTCTTAGTTAACAGCATCATTTATTGCTTGTACATTACGTAATCGTCGACATGCTTACTGCAAGTTGTCATCTATAGCCGCATACATCACAAATATGGTTTGGTTTCCACTGACAGTTACAACGTCTACGGAAGCCATAAGCATCAAACATTAAAAAATCTTCACCTATTACTGTGTGATTTTGACTATTTGTGAGTAACGAAACACTAATAGACACACGGCTGAATATTTTTAACTGTTTCGATCGTTAATAGAGTGAATCAGAAAACATGGAATACCATTGGTCCAGACCTGTTATAATAAACTTATCTAAGAATAAAGTCTTCCTACACTTCCGTTGTGCACCGTACACCAAAGTCGCTCGCAATGAAGTCAGTTGCCAAATTAAACATGTGGCCTATTTACAACTGGTTTAAAAAAAAACCAAAGAATGTATAATGGAGCTGTTAACTCATAATCATTAGTTCCGAACGTGCCTCTTGGTAGAAAGTTGGTCTGTATGAATCGCCTTCTGACTGTGGTCGTCTGATGAGTTCAGGCAAGAACAAAACCGTTCTTGTGGATATGTTCAAAAGTTCGTAATATCTGTCCATGGGTAGTGTTGTGGCTTTGTAATCAATTCAGTCCAATAAGTTAAGGTGGGCTGTTAAAAAACACCAGATAATAATGCCAGGCCTAGAAACAATTCTTTTAATGTTCTAGTCAAGATTACTTTTCATAAAACAGGTGATTTGGCGTATAACGTCCCCTGACCCGAACCATGATAGCTGTCTAACTTCATTTTGCTTTAGATTTAGCAAACACGCTCCAGGTGATGATAGGTTAGTTGGTCAGCGACATTAAAAATGGTCTGTACACGACCTGTTTTCAACAATTGCTAGTCAAAAGCGGTGGTTGGTGAACTCTGGTGTCTCATTACACATGTTTTCATATGCGCTTTATGGACACTTATTTAGGCCATCTTGTTGTTGAATTTACCATCAGATTATTTAGTATACATTGAGCTACTGCAAAAGTTTGTAACTATTTAGCTACCAAGAGTGTTTTGCTAAATCTCAGCTATTCTGTTAGGTTGAATAACTGCTAAACATATGTTATAGCTTCACTGAGCGGTAAATACGTACGTTTCGTTTAACTGTAATCAGATATTATCAACTACTGCCTGAATCTTATTTGCGGAGTTCCTACGAACTCAGTGAAAACTTTGAGGGCATGGGGTTGAGATTTGTTCGTACCATCATCATTATCATCATAGACAGCAATACATTAATGGTTCACACTGTTGCTTAATTGCTCAACAAACACGAGGAGAAAAATCTGTATAAGAGAGAATGTATAAGGAGAATGAACCCAACTGCTACGAATAGCTACCTCTCTATTCACATATTCAACATCAAGGTGCCTGCACCTTGCAAACAAACATTAGAGGCGCAGGCCAAAGTAAGGCGTAGTTAACAAAACAGTTTCTTCGCGGTTTCCACTGCCCCACGCCATTAAGTGCACTTACTTCACAGACAACTCGGCCAAACGACGACAACATTTACACCACCGAGCTCGATTAGCCACCGTCTCACCTAACATCTCCAGCCACCGACTCTGTGAATCGCGAGGTCCCCACCCTGGGAAACGAACCCGATCTACAGTGGCCAACCCCTTCGTGAACGCTTTCATTTATCTATGCCGGGAAATCATCTGTCTACCCCGCACCTTACGTCAGTCGGCTGCAGTGTCGGCAAATAGTGTTCCGTGTGGCAGACGATTAGCTGGCATCCTTAATACATGACCCAGATATCTACGTATGTGTAAACGTCAGGATTAAACGAAAGAACTTGCTTGGCAGTCATTGACCAGTACCCGTTTCATCACTTCCCGGTTGCTTACTTTTTATTACCAACCGACGCGAGTGATCGAACGTAGACATCAGTGGTCAACTACTTGAAGTCGGTTCATGTCTTCTACTCTAAACGGCCAGGTTTCACTGCCGTCAAATTCTTCCTGACGTGATGGCATTCTGGTCAAATCTTCACCACCTAAATGGTCACATCTGCCAGCGTTACTCACAGTGACCAATAGAGTTTTAGCACAGAATTTCAACCTCATCTGTTTACCTACATCGTTACTAAGACCTACCGTTGGTTGATATAGTACCAGTAGTTCCGAACCTAGTGCTGTTCTCCTGATCATACCATATCCCGTCACGTGAAAATTAATCTTAATTCAAATTACGTCGTCGTTTGCATTCAACATCAACTGAGTACGTGGACACTTGAAGTCGATACGCAACCACGGTGCCATCAGCAAAAAGGATGCAACAAGTTATGGTTTATAGAAAGAGAAGAGCTGATAAAGAAGACCCAAGTTTCAAGAGAACAATTACGACTAAACTTAAGCATGTGTTGTCATGATTTTCCGATACACCTTCTACTAACAGCTTGAAGAGGACCACCGGTTTTTTAGTATACCTGGCACAAAGTTAGTTTTTCAACTCATTTTAAAGTCGCTAAATTTTATAGGTGAAAATATTTTTCAATATTTTCAACGTCGCTTACCGTAGGACCATAATTATACGCACTGATACAGAGTGAGGTGATATATTTTTAACATGTGGTATACAATGAAACCAAAAAAAGAAAAAGTCCGCTGTATTGAGAGATATAATTTAGTAAACATTACAATTGGAATTTCGGAATCTTTCAGTCCTAGCTCGTGTAAGTCGATGAGCAGATGCTGACTGCACTCATCCACACAAACAGGACATAACTAAGTTACTCTTCAACTATATTTATTCCTGAAGAAGTTGTGTCCCACGGGACAATATCTGCAGATCGTAACGCTCGCAACGTGTTATAACACTGATCAGAATATCCATGTCTGCCAAGTCCACACAAGGATTAAGCCACTGTGAAGCTTCAAACTAAGATCGAGCCTCACAAAATACTGTAATCACTGTTCACTGTCCATTTTATTCACATGTCTAGAACGGGTAGCGGCGTGTAAATTACATTCGTGTCATTAGTTTTGTTTTCTCAGGGCTCTATTCATGCCATTCAAAGTAAGTTGTTGTTTGTTGTCCTGATAAAAGTAGACTACCTTCAGTCCCACGTTGTCAAATGCACCTCAAGGCAATATAGATAAAATATTTCACAGTCTCTTCTAAACATGGTTCTAATCTGTTAACATGTGGTTAACACAAAACGCATTATATCAGGTTTATGCACGTGATACAGGTGCGTTTTTGATTTGCAAAATGTATTCCCACATGTAAAAACCTGGGATATTTGGATAGAAGGAATCTTGACAGCATCATTTATAAGAGTACAGCCTTGTCAACTGGCTTTGCTGCTCTGGATATCCTATTTGAGTATTTTGCCGTTCAACGTTGATAAACTCAGTGGTCATTTCGAGGAATAAAAATTAGGCAGTCTGTTGTCAAAGCGCTCATTTATTTATCAGTGTATAATGAACATCATAAGAAATTATTCGAGCACCATCTTATTTGCTATCGCACAATCAAGTGAAAAATAACTTTCACCGGGTAGCAACAATGAATATAACTTAAACCATTTCTTCGTATACGTTCTTAATTATTGCTTGGTGAACGCTCTAGATTCCTCGCGTTGTTCTATTCATTTTTGTTTACTTTCAGACTCTACTTCAATAAACTCCTTTAACATCCCAACGTCATCCCATGTACATCTTTGTTTTACCACCCTACGATCATAAATTGCACTGACAACCAACAAGTGACTCAATAACATTTTCAGGACTGTAATTTAAGAAAAATGAAGTAGAGGAAGACCTGGAAGGTATAAATTGGTAAAGGCACAAACTACGGTAACTTGTTGGAAAACTTTAATCTTCTATTTCTACAACGACGTTCGTTCGCAATGTGTCTGTATGGTTGACGGAAATGTTTGCGCTAATTTCTCCAAACTATAATAGTAAAAATCTTAGTGACAGCTGTCGGTATTCCATCGTGTAAAACAGCTTGTGTGATTACAATGCATAATTTATTTTGTTTGCTCACAACACATTTTATAGTTGGACGGTCGTGAATTTAGAAATTTCAGAATGAAGTTTATACAATTTGATGGCGGTATATAAGACGAATGAGAAATGTCAACCATGTTACTTTGTGTGGTTTAAAATGATGTGAGAAACCTGATGGTTTGTTCGTAGTATTTCGCTTTATGAGTCTCAGTACATTGTTTTCGTTCATTTAATCGCAGCCGATAAGTAAACTTACCTCATTGTTGGCAGTAAAACAGTAACAGTAACCGACAAAACTAAGCCACTATCTGAATTCTAACGAGTGTTTTGTTTTGGAATGGATGGCAGTATTCCAAATACGCATCCACGTCAATATGTTCAGATGTGGCAGCTCTCAGTCTTACTTCCAGTTGCTTGGACATTGTAGTTAATACCGCACTGTACATAGCCGATCAGCAATTTGAGTGCCATATTCGGTGATCTTATTTGCACTCTATGCTGATATCCTTCCTCACTTTTACAATCCAATTCCCACAACCCTTCGCTCATATCTAGCACACGTACCCTGCTGCACAGTGACCACGTGGTTTGCCTGTTGTCTGGCTACTTAATCACGGTTCCACAAATGCGAAAACTCGTTTTCTTCATAGCATTTGTTGTAAAGTGTTGTTCGTCGTTTTCATTAGTAACATATTTATGTGCAACCCTTCATTATTTTCATTGAATTTGTTCATAGTTTTTTCAGGCAATTGATTTCAGTCGCTCCGTACACCATGTTAAGCTACCAAAGATACTGATGGTTGCATTTAGTGGCAATATGAACATTTCACTTTTCACTAGTAAAATACTTTCGGTTCGGTTGCCTCCGACAATTTCTGACTGTTTCAAACTGAGCATAAAAGTATGCAACCGAGCAGTTTTTATTTGTTACACATTACATCATTTTCTGTAGACTGTATTTTGATATGCAAGAAGACAATTTTATCTCGAACTATCGGCTTTTCATTTTTAGTAATAAGTGTAAACTTACATGCTACAAAGTGGATGTTTATGTACGGTTATGCTTACCAATACTTAAGTGCGCGTAAAATATGAATGACAGTAATGAATTTCAGATCAAACCCACGTTCTCAATCAATTGATTGGTTTGGTGGATGCTTTGGCTGATATTTAACACAACCGATTTTTAGTCAACCAGCTTGTTTGATCAATTTTATCGACAGTAACACAATTTAAATTTTTTTTACAGTCCTTGATTATTCATGCTTTTACTCACCTTGAAGGTACGAAATGCATGCAGAGTTCATGTTCCCATGGCCACCGATAGTGTATACTAGGTCATTGATTTACATATTGTGTACAGTTGCATTGCCTGGAGAATATTTCAACTTCAGAGTGACCGTTATCAACCTGGAACAATGTCGCACTTAGAATCGTGTCTTATAACTTGAACATCGAAGTTATTACAAAGGGTGAGAACACACTATCCCTTTAAAACTGAGAAAACTTTTCGATAGTAACAGCTACGTAGGTGAACCGTATCATGCAGTTTTACCCTCAGCCGCATGTACCTTACGTGATCAGCGTATAAAAAACAAACAATATCAACAGCTGGGAGATTTTTGAACAATCAAGTTCATTTTTCTAAGCAAGAATGTAAATTAATTTAGGTATCTGAACAATTTGCAGTTAATTCCAGCCCACGATTCGCTAACTTAGCCAACTAACTCATGAATGTATGCCTCGAGGTGATTGTTTGATGACCTGTTAAGGTAAACTGGCATGTAGGTAATTGATTAGGAACTGAAGGTTGTGACTGTTTATTTAGATGGACACATCTTGACCACATAGCTTCGAATTAGAAACGTTACGATAAATGTCAGACTCACTGGAAGGATTGCTGCTGTTGCTCTACTTGTACCTAATGAGGTGAGCCGAATGACTATAAATTTCCCCACAGACTCTGCCCTAACTAAACATGGTACCCTAATCCCTTACTTTGATTGCCTCTTGCCAACTAAGTACAGTACATTCATCTTTGCTATCTAAGTGCGCAAACTTGTTGTGTTTGAAAGTCAAACACCCTCTTTCTATTCCTCCTTTTCTTAAAACAAAGCAGTTTTCGACCATTTATCCACCCTTTCTACGTACATTTCTTTTCTCTTGTGTTCGTATGAGAAAACAACAATAGTCAAGACTACTGATCCATTACCCTAGATGTTACTGAAACCAAGTTTACAACAACATCAAATTTCAATAGCTTATCTAACTATCTGATAGTAAACAATCTTCGTTCGTAAAATAATAAGCTTTACAATGAGTGAAAGACTCACTAAATTGTCAGTAGACTGCACGGAACAAATGTGCGAGGCTTGAATGCCTGGCATTAGTGAGACTTTCTATAAGCAAGACTGAGTGAGATATCATTTGTGAGTGCCAATGTCAAGGAATTCTTCAAATCAATAGGAGCAGATCAATATGGTTATGTGTTAATGATTGCTCAAAAAGAAACGGCTAATTTACATCAACCATTGCTTTGGTTCTAGATGTGATTGAAATTGAAACGTTAAGGAAAATTTAGCAGCACCTTACGCCTTTGGCTGTCTTCTTAAGGCTAGTAAGTATAGCATATTTTACAAAAATTTACCGCCGAATCAGTCAGAGGTTAGTTCTCGTTTGGTACACGGTTTTTCGAGTTAGGGATAGATTTTTTACAGTATCTAGGACGTTAACAGCGGTTGTCGTGACATGGGAATGAAGTACTTTGGAATCTTTCGTGAACCACCGTTTGGTTGATTATACTTACTGGTCGTGACATAGAGCACCGAAACTAGACATGGTGCTTATGATTTCCGATTTTCAAATTCAGACTAGAAAACTTCTTAGCGGTTTTATCTGTTTCGACTCATAAAATTGTACTAGTCGAACGGATAACCCAGAGGACACTACTTCCTTTCTGTTGGTTAAAGGCTTTGATCTCTTGATCACCGGCTCAGTTTAACCTGCTTGAAATAAACCAGTGAAATTAGTCCACTTTAACTGCAGCAGTACCGTTGGTGTGGAAGAACGTGCTTTGCTTTCGTTTACTCAAATAGTAGTCCCTGAAAAATACCTACTCTCAGTGATGCCCGTACGTATGTTTCTCACATATGCTTTACTGTCCACTCGTTTCACAAAGCCTTTATATAAATTATGTGCCATCTCAGTAAATTATGTAACTACAAGCATAGTGTTTCCTCCAGAGTTTTGATCAGTTATTGTTTGTTATTGGATTGAAACGAACGATATTTCCGGTTCGTAAAAACACAGACTTTAGTTCATCTTCAGGCTGGTACAACTATGTAATCAGTTTACAGGATTAGACCGAGTTGTCGATCGAACTTAATACAAAGAAACTACGTCACTGACCAGTCAGCTTCAGGTTAGATAATTTACGTTTTGTAATCTACCTTGTTCCACAATTCATGCAAGTAACTGCGATTTACTAGCGTTCAGTACATAAAACATCACCCAGTAGAGTAAACTATCCATACATTCCAAGTTAAACAGAAAGTCAAATTCGTACATCAAGTGACTTTTGCTTAAATTACTAAGCATTAGCTTTGACCATAGTTACATACGTGCGTCGATGTGTACAAGAACGATTTGTCTTATTTCAAACCCTATTCACGCAGCCTATAAAAATGCTTGTTGTTGACAGAATGAACACGTGTAAAGAATACCCGACTCACATCTTGCCCATTAATGACAACCTAAAATCGTTTGTGAAGATCCTGTATGAAGGGAGGATTGTCAAAACTTAACAATAAACTCATCTTCAAAAACACTTATTCCTGAATTTCCCTACGAGTTGTAACCGCATTGTAGACAATCCAAGCAGAAGTGTAGACTGGCTTTATGTCACAGTTACCATGCGGATAAATCAAGGTTGCTGGTTCTCACTGTTAAAATGATTTGCGTGTTGTTCATCATGAATAGCTGAATCGTTCCGATCTTTGAATACTTTATCGCGTCATCTTTAGTTATGGTGACATACTTAGTAGCAGGGTACACGGGAATTTATCGTAACCAGCGGCTGAACACATCCCATTGTGGTAAATGCATACAATAATGTAACAGGCAACTACAACGCAGGGATCTGGTGGTTTCAGTTGCGAAACGTCACAAGGATATATGTCTTGCACATGACCCAGTCAAGTCAGTTACCACGTCATTACGTAATAAAAACTAAAAGTTGTTGGCATTTCCAGAATCAGTACTGATTATACAGCATCAGTCAGTGCTGCGTGGGCAAATGGTGCTGATCGAAATAACAGCATTTCCGTAGAAGGGGTATTGTGTATCTGCTAGTGCGGTCACGTTCGCTAACAGTTATCACATATGTTACTGAGGGGACTAACCTGTTGTCAGCTGTCACCCACTGTTATTTCATCGTTTTGGTGAAATTGTGTTTTCAAATTTTACCACATGGGAATGATGGCTACTTGTGATGAAATTCTACTCGATTCACCGCTTATCCAAACCCCGAAACAATAGGAGTTGTAACAAGGAACCAATCCAAACATCGCGTTGAAGATACTACACCAGGAGTGGACGAACAGTCTCAATGTTACGCCTTCTGTGATTCGCTTATTTCTTTGTTTCCTATTACACCAATTAACGTTCAGTTTGTGACTTTGTATGTGCTAATATGATCAACCAATGAGTGGCTATGATTTCTTTAATACTGTTGTACATCCATAAATTCGGCTTCTTGTCTCATGAATATGAACTGCCTGTTACTTGCGTGGGAGGTTTCAATCTGAGTACGATTTCTAGGGCTATTCGAAGTCCCTAATTCCGAGTATTACACTACTACATAAAACGTGTGCTGAATATGAATAAAACTGTTACGTTCCCTGTACCTTAACACATTCTTTCTTTTAAATGAAATTCGAAAACCATACCGACAGATCTCATGTCAGCAATTAGACTCAATATCCGGTATCCATATTCTGTAAGTAGTAACTTGTAACCACGTCATGCGTCTTTCAAGGAATCTGAGTATACATGAGTTTTCAGCTAGTGTTTAATTAAAATCATGCATTTTAGCTGCTATAAAAGGAGGACGGCTTCGATTCGCTTATTCGAAAAAGACTTAATTTCTGCGAACCACTGTACATTAGTTGTATAACGCAGTTTTGAATAATCATGTATCATAGATGTCCTTGGAAAACAGTTTTCTAATTGCACACTAGTATGCACTTAGCGGTAAACAACTGCTTACTGCTGACGGTTTAAAATACATGCCGGAATATATATGACCAAATATTCTATTGCGGTCTTTATTTTAACCTAAGTTTATACTGACAGAACTCTAAATATCCAAGGCGCAAAAGCTTTTCAGCCTAATTGAGCCTGAACTTCTGTCGATATTTCGTTACTTTCTAACGAACTACCATTTATTTTTTACTCTTGCAACAATAATGAGATCGACAGATATTCAGAGGTAATGTCGTTTTAATTAGAACAGTTAACAAAATAATATGAATTTCAGTTTCCAAAGCGAGGTTTAATCTTAAAAAACATTCACACCAAGTTGAGATTGTCGATGTTAAATATAGTAAGACATTGGTTGACTAATGAATCTGGTCATTTTCGATTAGCTCAGCCACAAAGTTTTTGTCAAATGGAAACCCCTTAATCTGCTCACTCTGAAGAAACATATGCCAGATTTGCAAGTTACACACACCACCGTATTGGGACACTATTCAGACTATTATGAGACATACTATGTGCTACGTACCCGAAAGCTGGTGGAACAGTTAGTTGTGAATGAACGTGTTCAGTTGGGTGCCTATTCACAACTTATCACACGGAGAAAGGTGGGTAGGAGACAGGCGAAATTGAACTACAGTCTGAACCATAGCACGGAAACGACGGCTTTTCCGATGAACCAGCATAGGTGCGTTTGTAATCTTTCGTCACTACGTTCATCTGAGAAACTTGTGGAAATTTTATCAGTGAGCCCAAAACTTTGTTGTCTAAAGCAGCGTATTAGACAGCTTGATTTAAAAGTACGGTTTGAAAACGTGGTCGGTCAACTGGATGGTCTCACACCACCATCGCAAATAAATTTGGAACAGTTTAAGAAAACCTTGGTCAATGCAGGTTATCCGTACCTTACCGCAAAACCCAATGTACGTGGGATACCGAGAAGAGATCATATGAAGGTCTTAAGAAATTTACGGAAGGACGACAACATCTTGATTACTAGACCTGATAAAGGTGCGGGGATAGTGATGTTGGACAAATAATTGCATCTGAACAAGAAGAACAATATACTGAAGACTGGTACCATATTTTAGAGAGTGGAGTCTGAAAAGGACAAGACACTTGCAACTAAGAAACATGTCTCTAAACTCTTGAGAAACATGAAACAAAATAGATGGAATGACGCTTCAGTACTCGAGCGGGTGCGACTAACAGGCTTAGTTATATCAAGACTTTATGGCTTCCTCAAAATTCATAAGAATGGTTCATCCCTAAGCCCGATTTTAAACATGATAAACTCACCACATCACATAATGGCTCGATGGCTAACCGAACTTTTGGAACCATTCCGCAAAAGACTGGCTCCAAATAGCCCCGAGGAAACGTTTCAGTTCGATGAATCTGTAGAAGATCAGCCTACTGATAGTAAAAACGTTATTGGACGTCTGCTTGCTGTTCACGAACGTGTCATTTAGAGAGGCAATTGATTTTATGCTTGCGTACATCCATTCGAATGATATGCAATTCGGAATGCTGGAGAAGTAAATCAAAGACCTTTTGTTAGGTTGCATTCAGGACATCCAGTCTCAGTTTGATGAAAAAATCGATCGCCAGAAGGATAAGGTCGCAATGGGCTTGCTGCTGAGCCCATTGTTGGCTGACATTTTCATGGGCATGATAGAACAAACAATGCTAACAGGATCGTTAGATCAGTGCGTACTGTACAAACTGTATGTAGATGGTGTTTTCTGTATCGTCCATTGCAGCTTTTATACTGACTTCCTGTTATCACTAGCCAGCTCGCAAGAAACTGAGGTTCCCTATGGAAATGGAACAAGATGGAAAACTGGCTTTCCTCAGTGTTGCACTAGTGAAACGTCCAGGTGGATGTGTTCAACAAGGCAAGCATAGGAAGTAGACGTGGAATGGACAATATGCCCATTTTCATAACTTCGTTCAGAGGAAACGGAACTTGGTACGCTGTTTAACAAATCGAATTTATAAAATCTGTACTGAAGACACGCTAGACAGTGGGCTGCAGTACTTATGTGGAACGTTCCGCGCAAACGGATATCCAGTCAAATTTCTAACTCGAAATATGCAACGAAGGGAGCCGCAAGACCGTGAGCTTTCTGTCGGGCGAAAAACCATCTACATGAACTTACCCTAGAAGGACGAACCATTAAGTGTATCGCTGACCAGAAGGCTGGATACGACTTTGATGGGAAATTTCCATGCTACATAACTATAACTAACGTTCTCCTCTAAGCCAGCTGTATGCCTTCATCACAAAGAAGCAGTGCCCAGTGGTGCTACCTCGTTCCGTATCTACTCATTCGCCTTTTTCTGTGAAGCAGGTTACATTGGTGGCACAATAAGGGGTTTTTTGGAGAGAATATGCGAACACCGTCCAGCTTAGCTAACGACCGGGAAACAACGAAGTATTCCCAACGCAATTTTGGCCCACTCAGTTGACACTGTCAGTGTGGATGTCACATTCATGTAGATCTGCCGAGTCAAATGGTGTTCCCACCAAAGATCTGAAAGGTCGTATCTTGGCTGCTGCGGATACGATCGGAGTCTGGCTGAGATACCCTAAGTTTTGTGCGCAGAAGTCTTTTGTCCAAGCGCTAATATTACCATGGTCTGCCGTCTTTGAAAACACTTGACACAGTACGGTGATAACCGTGTGCGTACTCCCTAGATGACACTAACTTCATAGTGTATTATGTTCCGGAAAATCCTGTCCTTAGAAATAATTTCATACTTAATGTGTTGTATTTCGTCTGAGAATGAATACAGAAAACGAGTTTGTTTGCCATGTTTTGACTTTTGATGAAATTCCCGCGTATATATTTAAACAGTTATAAGTAAGCTGGTCTAAAATGGTTTCACTGGCAAACGCAATCCATTTCGAAATACGTGAAGTTACATTAATTTGAAGCCATATTTTAAGATACCACCTAGTTTTTGAGTGATGTGTAGAAGATGATGCTTACAATCAATTTTTAACAGTAGTGCATGAAGTCGTAATTATCATGCCTCAGTTCGCTGACGACATGTGATCAATATTGTACACTACAATAATAAGCGTACAGTGTTCCAATGCAAAACGTGTGCGCTCAAAACTATTATGATATTTAAACGCGAATTTTTCACTCACATCGATAACCCTAGACTCCCGTGAACCTGTTAGAAAACCACGGTATCCTCCATCGTGTATGACCCTTATACATAGTAAAGTTGTGTATGGATAGATATATATTCATGTATATTGCTGATTAGCACTGAAGTGGCAGTGTTATCTACCAATAGCCGTTTTGTTTCTTGCTATGTTCAAACTGCATTCGTTCGTCAGCATATACGTAAAGTAATAACATCGTATCTAGGTGAGTACACAGATCAAGGTGTGCGAACTATCTCACCTAGATTAGTGAACATTAAGATGCACTCATCTTTGAATTCATATTTACGGTGCTACTAAGATTTGTCTGTCACACGCTGGAATAACTGTGTGGACCCTTGGACACGGAATGCTTGACAGTTTATTTCAGCGAATGGGACATCATATGTTTTCGGTCGTATCCGTAAAAAAAGTTAACATAAACGGCTTTATCCAGCTGATTGACAATGTAGTCGAAACTGAATATTTTTAAAATCGGACCCTTGACACTTTCAATGAAAGGGAACAATTATCGTGTCATGTTTTATGAGTTATACAAACTGTCCGCTGAAAACCCGCTAAGAAACACTTATATAGTTCAGTGGACGAGCGCTTTTTGTGTGCTGATGGGTTGTGACACTGGTCATCCTAAAGTCATTAGTGGCTATGCTAGTCACACACCTTAAGTCGCTTCCGTTTTCCCAAAGGCTCTTGGCCTGGATACTGCTGCTGCGGTTCTAACAATGATAGACCTGTACACTTCGGAGCTTAGTTGTACTACTTCATACCGATTTTACCTTCTGTGTGTCTGATTGCTGATTTCAGTAGTATCGAAATAGGACCCTAAAAATGATGCTAATAATTTGTAAGACTCCTCTCGTGATTCAACTATTCAAGTCATAAATGTGAGCGTTTTGTTATATAAATTATTTCAAGTTGAACATCACCCACAATTGATCACATCCGTCGTATTTCCATAGAATTTCCAATCGGCCTCCACTGCGATCAATTTTGGGTGATGTTCAACTTGTAATTCACCAAATCCCCGACCACTCATCATTAAAGTAGGTCATTGTTACATCAAATACAACCAACAGTAAAACAGAAGCAAAAGAAAACAAGGATAGTATATTGCCGTGGACGACAACAGTAACACCGACACAAAAGACAAGACCGTTCAGGATGAACTTTGATTCGTAAATGCCGTACAAAAATATCTGAAAGTATTGAAAAGCGAAGTAGTGACTTGTAACCTGTATAAACTACAGTCACTGAAAATATGTGGTTTCCCTTCGTGCAAATTCGCTTTACTACTAAACGTTACTAAATCTAAGTAGGCATTTGAAATTGTCGTGCACCGGCAAGTTGTCATAACATACCACCTACTTCTCTGTGTTCGGCTTTAGAATACTCAAGTGCTAGCGAACAATATAAAACAGTTACATGGAGACAATTTAACTGCCGCCACACCGGTGACAATTCTGTTACTGTCGAAAGCTCACAGTGTATTTTCAAAGCTCTTAGGTCATTTAGTTTATCACGCGCTCAACCATTTCGTTCACATTGCACGCCTGATCAAAAACCGATCATTGTTTTGTGGACATAAAATTTTGTGAATTATAGGACAAAGTCCTTTGAGTATGTCAAGTCAACATGAAGTGAATGTTGTCCGTGTGTGCAACTCAGACAGATGTCAAATCTAGTTTAGTGTCTCATTGTGATTGAGAGCGGAACAGGCATAAAGGAAACTAGTAATGTTGAACTGAAATTTTTTCCATTCATTGCCAAGGAAACAGTTGCCCAAATAGATTTATTTCGAATATATTATGGGTAAATTTAAAACCTACCAAGCTGCATTTGTAAAGCAGGGACCTACGTTTTTCAGTCTGTTTGTATACGTGACTTAGCAGCACACTATTTCACCACTGTCTGTATAAATCACGGCACGTCAAGCATTTTTACTAAGTACATTTTCCTGTGATTTGTCACCGGTAACTCATAATTTGTTACCAAAACACAGCCTATTTCCACTTGAAACGTGATCGCATGCTGGAGTTCCTGTTTTTATACAATAGCACACATTGAACAAAAAAAGGAAAAGAGTGTAAAATTGTTTAGCTACTTTAAACTGTGTTAGTGTCTTTGGAAAACAGATGAGAGAAGACGTTTATCAATCACTGAAAAATAATAACCTATCCAACTTATTGTTCCACTGACACCAAAACAGACAAGACTGTCCATTCATATTCACTTGTGAGTAATATGGAGATTGTTTGACTATCTCGAAAGACAATTCAGTAACCGATATTTTGGCTCTCCTCACCGAAATCCTGATTAGGCGTTTCTAGTTAAATTGAAGTCCTGGAGTTCACTGTCTATGCTGATTGGCATTCTCTTGACTAATAAAGAGTGGAAGATTTTGGCCAAACTAATTTGAATGTCACCTACAATCAACTGCAGCCCTTGTGTTCACAGATTTTCAGCCAGCCTTTTTCTAAGTTAGTAGAAATCCTTTCGTATTCAAAGCCGTTATGTTTAATTAGACCCTTTTCTGTCCCACCTGTCACCGTTTATCATATTGCATCTTAGAACAGAATACTTTTCAACGTTTCGAATAGCTGAAGAGTTAGGCTCAAGCATCACTTCGTTTGCTGTTTTCACTTACGTAATTGAAATGAAATACAAACAATTAGGCTTTTGGGCACTCGGATCATTGTGCATGAGTAATTGTTGGTAGCATACGAGATGACGCTTAATCTCACATCTTACAAGACGATCTTTACGTTTTCCAAATCTATTCGTGGATAATACTGTTTCACGTTTCAGACCAGCCTATTAGTGGACAATATTTTACAACTGGATATTATTGTGTCCACTGCATCAATTAGTACAGAAATAAATCAAACATATTTAATGTAACCCACTACATTTTAAATTCTCAAAAATACTATTACACTTCTCTTGTTTAAATGGAACCAGCATCCCTAATAGTTACAATAAAACAGAACTGCAAATAGTCAAAATTGCATAAATTCGAAACAGCTCGTTACCGTAATATAAAGACGACAACGCGCCACACGTGCTTGTTCTTCTCGATAACGTTTCGTACGCTGTGATAACTCATAGGTAGACACTTTCGTTTTCATGTGCGTCTAACTCACCCCTAAATCCAGAGTAGTCTAAAAGTGCTGGTTTACCGTGACAGATAACCAACTGACCAAAACTAGTCAATCTAAAACAGCTGCCTAATTTAGACCACCGAAAAATGTGTTAGCTACAGTGCGCATTACACGGCGTCCTGCGAGAAAATATTCAGTTTGTTGTGACTGGATCTACGGTCTACTAGCGCGTAAACAGAACGGAATAATGGTCATTGAAACGACAGACAACAGCATAACGGATAACAGTAGTGAACGGCGAAGAACGTAGTACACTCGGTCAGTTAGTCTCTTCCATCGCCAACCCATCCACCTGAGGCAACTGCATGAACACAGGGAAAAGAATGTCCCCCAAACAGAGCTCCAATATGTCGCTCAGCCCGAAGACAACATGATCACAAACCCGTTCTTATTCATAGGGTACGCGACTAGCAACAAACCAAGGTTGATAAGAATGGGCCAGACAAAAGTGTGATGAACATGACTGACATATTTTGTCTCATTATGTTATGCAGTTGTTTTACTATTTCAATATTCTGTACAATTGATACTTACGATCCAACAATATACGTTCTGTTTTGTTGTGCCTAATAGTGTTTTGCGATTCTTATACGTTTGATCGCTATCCTCTCTAGTTCAAGTGTAATTACAACACTTAATGTTGAAGGCAGAACAAAAAGTCTAGGCGGTACAGTCTAGACGTGTAGTCGGAATGACAACGACAGCTGTCACGAGGGCTGAGGTCGTTCGTGAAGAGCGGAGAAGTACACGACCATGACAACGGTGAAGGTCACTCACAAGTGTACTTTGTTGGTCTTCCGGTCATACAACACTTTAGGGAACCTGGCGACCTCTCAGACACTATTGTGTAAAGCAATCTTTTCTGTTGATAAAACTGAAGAGTGAAGTCGGGATCGTTATTTTGTATGAATTATGTCATAACAGATTTTGCTGCATGGTAACCGGTGTTTATAACTGTGTCAAATTTTTATCAAACCAAGAGCAAACCACACAGCAAATTACAATGGAATGTTAACCGTCTGTCGGTGAACAGACCGTACCATTGCCGGGGCAATGATAGGGTGACTGACAGTTACTTAGCTGTTCCGTAAGATCAGACATACTGGTCATCAATTAAACCTCAGCCGTTTCGAACCGAACACTTATAGACGTGGCTTAGTCTGAAAACTTTTTGAGTGGGCTAGGAGTATTTTCTTCCGCGGAAATGCTGAGGTTTACTCTCGATAATCTACAGGATGTACTCAAATAACAAGACTATCCCACTCGGTTTATCATAAAATTCAGTCAACAAACCTGAAAGCAACAGGTTAAGCTAGACGGTCTTAGGAAGGTTGTGGTTCAGAATCTTCCACTCACAGAGCACGACATCAGCTCATTAGTACTGCTACTATTACTATGTCGTTTAGTTTGCTG
>LUCH01003327.1:0-16081 GCA_013368495.1 Paragonimus heterotremus | reverse complement strand
CACATCTTCGTTCATGGGAAGAACAAATGATGACACCAAAACTAGGCAAGAGATATGTAAAAGGATGATTTTCAGACGTTGCGTGGTTAGCAGCATTGAACAGCTGACAAAGTCCTCCCACATGAACAGCAGGCGTTAATGGGCCAGTCATCGAATGAAAAGTTATTTGTGCTGTACATAAAAAATGGGTTTCCAATAGAAAAAACTACTTGAAGAATGATAAGAAGAAGATAGGCTAACGGTTAGTCTCAACAAATCAAAAGCTCTTCAGGGCACAGGAGTACTATCACAGTCAAGGCTCACGCATCGGGACAGAGAAGTGTCCTTCATAATGATTCAGCTGTCAGGGAGGTGGCAACAGTTAACGCCAGGTTTCTCGCGTAAATGTGTTGTAGGTTTTTAGGGAACCCGGAACAGTCAGTAGACATAATTCCAACATCCCCAGTCAAAAAACCGATGCCACCGTTCACCAAACCGCATGTCATCAACTAATATCTCTCTGACTATGTAGTCACATACACTGGTAGAATCGAGCGTCAGTTGCAAACTAGAATTAGGGAATATATGCCAAGTTGGGTCAGACGCCAGATTATGCAACCAATCGGTGCTACATCAGTCGTCACCCCACCACCGAGCCTGCAAGCAGCCCGACTCGCTCATTGCCCGAAGTATGTTGATGGCCCACCATTAACCGGACACGGCCAAAGAGTTCAAGGTCATCTACACGATCACTAATCCCTACCTCCTGTTATAAACCTAGACGGTTGCCATCAGAAGGAATAGGTCGGTCCTGTGCATTGGAGAAAACTGTTAGTCATTCTGGCAATGGCAAGATCTGTGCACTACTAGACGATTCGCACTTCATTGTAGTTTGATGTGTGGTTTGATCTTGGTTTGATAAAATTTGACAGTCCATAGTAAGCACTGGTGGAAATTCAGAGGAATCTGTCATGATATAATTCATGTAACATAGCAGGTTTGATTTCATATCAAGTCCTATTACCATTTAAGAACCGGTCGCAGACAATCAATAACTGTATTTAATAAAGTCGTTGGGGTACTTAACAGACCTGAAGCTTTCTGGCTTTCAATGTGATTTTCACCGAGTCGATCGAGTTTTTCAATTTCCGTAACGTAGACTTAAGTTGTGAGATGTACACTGGAAACCAGGGTTCAGCTTGAACGCTTATACATGTAACTACTTGGATCTATTCTGTCGTCATAATTTTATGTTGGGCACCCCAGGTGTAATCTTATGTGAACATGCTATAATTAGCCGAATAAGTTAGTATCTCTCCGCAGCTGATGGAAGCGTTGTAAGCCAATTGCAGTATCCTATTTATTTGGACGGAGAATGATTCGGTTTAGACTTATTTGAGAATAATTGACCGCATTATAGGACGTCTAAGATTTTATGTGATGATCCAAAGCTTCGGACGAAAGAAAGTACATTAACCGCGACAAAAATTTTATCCGGATCATTCTGTTGATTGAAATAAGCAGACGCTTTCAGTGTGCAAACTTTTATGAATATCAGACATCTGAGAACGACTGATCCACACCTGCAGTTTCTCCTCGAAATTCACGGGCCTAGATGTGTACATTCTCTCGTGTGGTGTCTTAACCTAATGATCCGTGAAAATATCAAGACTGGTCAAATCACAAATGACTCATCATAGTCTAAATGCACCTCTAGTTAATAACGACTACTCTGCAGTACAGTTTCTCCCCGCGGTTCACGGTAAGATATGTCTTAATCTCTTCCTTCATTTCGGAGGTCGCAGTATCAGACTTCCACAGACATTTTCCAACAAACACAGCCGACTCAGGTAAAGGACTTCTTTATTTGGTTTGAGATCGTTCATTCACAGCAACGCGGTTATCTATTGCAACGACCTCGCGCTTCAAAATATGCTGCTCTTGAGAAAATAATCCCTATTCAGCCGAACACATCTTCTTTCTCCTGGCTCACAGAATTAATACAAAGCTTGTTAAGCGAAAGCTTATTTGTAGACTGTAAAGCTAATCAGGTGTAATTTAAATTATTTCACTTAGTTGATACTATGGTTTATATAATACATATCGGTACGTTACCGAAAAGAAAAACTGCCTCAAGATCTGACGACTCACTGAGTGAAGCACAACCTCCCTTCAAGACACTAATCGTCGATATCAATAACTTAGTGATTTGAGAACAACAGGAAATTCCCTGTCAGTTCCCGTAGTATTTTCCGCCTGCATTAAGCAGTCTACTTCCATTAAGAATTCAGATGCTTTCAAAGGACCAATCTGACGGAGAACTTACAAAGCAAATCGACCTCACGGCTCATCACCGTCTTGTTAGCAAACGTAATGCTGAGTTTTAAGGAAGGAACGACTAAATATGATATGGTTATATACACGTTTGCGGTGTTACGTGTATTTCAAAGCCTGATTAGCTTTTGAGTAAAAACCTGAAGGAAAATATATTCTGGATAGTTTGTCTACCATTACACTCAAACCTTGATGGTCTCGCTTTTCAACTTCATTTTTATCTGCTGTCGCACTACACAAACTCAAGAGTTGTTAACACATGTAGTATAAAATACATTGAAGCCTTTTAGACCAAAGGAATTAAACAATACTACACAACTCAGTGATATGATACATCCAAAGGTATTTCTAAACATTCTACTAGGATCAAATAAAAGAACGCTTTCGTTCTCACTCTGCCTTACTCGTATTTTGTCAGTCCTTATTGAGGCCAGCATCCACCAGTTGTCATTATTTGTATCATTAAAGTAGCCGTGAACCTGAATGAACACTTTTCCAAACGTTTCGTCCAGCTTGGCTCTCGGAGGATTTTAGCAAGTTTTCCGGTCATTATTATTATTTTGGGACTCGAGCTTATTTGATAAGTTTTCCTTAATTCGTCTAATATTTAAACATGAAAAACGTTGCAAATTCACATATCATGAAACACACTGTTGACTTAACCATCAACATTATTCACGCCATTGTTTCACCAAATGATTGGATTGGCAAGTTGGTTACTTTGGGTGTGCCACTAAAAAATCTACTGGCTACCTCTGCATTTATGTCCATGATAATCCTTAATGCCTTTATCTGGGGTGTGGAGCTCCAATTTACCAGAGTGTCATACGAACAGAAAGATGCAGAGGTAGCCAGACTACTTCTGTATCTGTTGTTCGCAGAAGTATTTATGACCAAACTAGAGGTAACTGATCTCCATATTGTCGTCAATAAATGCGAATCTTACACTTGATGTGCACAACGCTTTCCTTCTGATTTCAAACAGTGCTGAACATTAGATCATAAGACGAAATCTTCAGCTGCTCTTACAATTGAGGATTATCGATGAAGTAACGTATAAATCTCTTAAGCTGCGTGGATCGTCAACACCACAACTTTACGGTCGACCAAAGACGCACAAGCCTGGGATGTCACTTAGACCTATTTTGGCAAGGACGAACTCCCCTTACCATAAACTGACACGCTGACTAGTCGCTACCTCAACCCCATTAAGACAAAACTCTCAGGTACACTCCATTAAGGATCCTTTTGAACTGGTCAGTGACTTTAACAAAATCAATCTTGCTAACGAACTGATGTGCTCTGCAGATGTTCAGTCACTGTTCACAAGTGTTCCGTTACACAAAACGATTGATTATATTTGTGAGCTCGTTGAAATGAGTCACATTTTGTTGCCACTCCCGACAGACATATTAAGGGAAACTTTGCTGCTCTGTACCGAGAATGTTAGTTTTTGATTTCTCGAGCAGTCTGACCATCAAATAGACGGAGTGGCCATGGGAAGTTCACTGGGTTCTATCCTGGCGGACTTTTTCATGATAAAAATTGAACAGCAGATAGCTACGAAGATAGGAAATTCGTCATATTACAAGCGAGATGTCGACGACACATTAATATTCAGTCAATCTAAACAGGTGATAGATAACCTGGTGCAACGTCTAAATAGTTGCCATCCTAACTTAAAGGTTACTTGTGAATTTGAGGTCAACAACTGTTTGCCATTTCTAAATATACTCATAAGTCGTCGTGAAGACGGTTCGGTTAAAAGAACTGTCTATAGGAAATCTACACGGTCCGGTCAATACTTAAATTTTAGCAGCTTTACACCGGTCCAATATAAACGAGCACTAGTGAATACGCTTTTTACACGAGCAAGGCGAATCTGTACGCATGACAGTCTTGCACAAGCATTAGATCTGATTACTTTTGTCTTATGGTCAAATGGTTACCCTCAGAACGTTCACGGATACGCACAGTGGACAAAAAGTACCATCCGAAGAGGTGGTCACTGTAGAGGAAAAGAAGGCCTACATTCAGCTGCCCTTTAAGGGTGATTATATCATGCAACAAACAACGCAACGGTTGATGAAATCGATTAGGCAAACTTTTAATGCGGCTGAACTCCGTGTAATCGCTCGGACTCTGAAGTTATCGGTGCCTTCAGTCAAAGGGGATCAGCCTATCGGTGCCACTTCACATTGTATTTACCAAGTTGTATGTAACTGCTGAGAAAGCTACATAGGTAGAACCGAGAGATGCCTGAGATCCAGAATGAAGGAACATCTACCTGGATGGGTGCAGAAGTCCGTGTTACCGGAGAGCGGCAATGTTGTTGAAACGAGCAATCAGCCAGCTTCCTCAGTCGCTAGACACGTCCTGACCACTGGCCACGTTATCGGTCCATCTTGTGCATTAAGAATCCTGTTACGTCATTCCAATCAAAGATTTTTACGGTTTGCCGAAGCGGTCGCAATCAACCAACTCAAGCCAGCTCTCTGCGTTCAGAAACAACTGTTTGTGAACTTGACACTTCCCGGGACTTAATGACCTATCCTAACCCGCTTATTGACTATCTACTCCTCTGGTTGTTTGCTATAAAAAAGAACGCACCCGTGTTATTGTAAATTTGGTACTGACGAGTCAATACGAAATACCTGCATCTACCAGCACCCGAGTTCTAACTGCTTTGTTCAAACTGTTCAAATGAACCAAATGTTTCCCTAAATATTTTTTTAACCTTTGAATTGCCAGTTTAAAATACGACGTCGCTTTGTCAAACCGCCAAATCAGAACAACGGCTGATTCTTCGGAAAAGAGGCATCATCAGACCCATGTTTATCTGAAGTAAAGAAGTAACTTAGTTGGTTGTTCTTAAACAGAATGCGAAGTGCTTGCATACTGGATGCTTTTTAGAAAGACGAACAGTGTAGGTGAGAGACACTTATTAGAAGTGACTACCCCAAGTAATTCGTGAATAAATATTCACACTACGATACAAAACGTAAATTGCCCCAAAAAGCCGAGTTATTCGGGTTTCTTTCGTTCTGTCGTATGTGGCTCAAGTTGGTAGAGGGCCAAATAACCGCATGACTTCACAGGCAGTCCTCGTTGCTCACCTTACGACAAAATACGTCATGTGCTTAATACTGTTGCATTGCCTTAAACTTAGGTTGTCCAAATTTCTTCTGCGATGTTTTACTCATTTTTCCATCTTTCACCATTTTACTGCCATCCATTCTACATTCTTAAAAGTTTACTGACCCACGTGACACGTTTTTCCAGTACATTAATGGTGCATGCGCTTTTCAACCGCATAAGACTGATAAGACTAAACATTATGGATATGTGCACAAATGACTTATGTTTTTTATGAAACTGGCCACAACTAAAGTTATGCCACGTTTGCCCTCATTGATTGTTTAAGTTGCAGCACATTTTTTAGTTTGTCCGCCGTTTGGTGTTCAGTTTGCTTGTTACTTTCAGTTACTTCCATATATTTCTTTTGAGGCAAAACTCTTTGAGATTCGCGCTCTGTATACTTGTTGTCCGTGAATATCGGGTGAAAACACTCCGGGCACTTGTAGAGAATTGGTGGCAGAATTAACGCTAGTAAAATGTTTTCATCAAATGAACTGGTATCCAGTTTTTACGCTTGACTGACCATACCCACCGATACCTTCCTGTTACGTGATAACTACAAGTAAACTCAAGATGTGATACAAATTATGGTACATGTATACAAGTTACAACAGGAAGGTGTTGTTTTTGGGTTTTCACGATACCATTTGAAACGACAGAAACCAAAATCAGAAGTAATCATTAAGTAAGCGACTAAACTTTACTCAAAATTTATCGAGCTTTCAGTGGGCAACATAAATAGATAATAAAACCGGGTAAGTGTGCAGTTTGTATCCGATGGAGTGCATGTTATTAATGGGGGATGTCAGGTGAAGGTTTAAAAAGAATGAATCTGGACTGACTATAAATTTACAACGCCACATTTCTAACTTGATGTTCCACTGAAAATATTTTGGACGAAGAAGTTCAAAAATGACCCAAACTTATTTACTGATAAGCGGTTGGCGATTTGGTTATTTCAGGTTGAACAACATCCACAAATGGTCGCAGCTGTCGCATTTCTGTAGACTTTCCAGCCGGTCTGTTCCAAAAAGAAGCATTAGATGCGAGTTCTGCTCGTTTGAGCACACCAGTAGTGCACACCCTAGCCACAGCCGGGACTAGAAGTTTTGCCACGCCTTCATGAGGCAACCATGTTTAACCCAAATTGGGCATAACCAAATGGTTATATTTGAAGGCTGAACCACTTTCGCTTGTGAGAAATGGTCAAGTCGCCCGATCGTCTCGATGGGAGACAGTCACTGTCTGTTAACGTCAGTCGTAAAAACACGGCTGAATTTCAAATCCCGGTCCTTGCAATGATATGCACTACTGCCAGGCTCTAACAAGATGAAAACTCAAGTTCTATGCTTCAACTCGGAAGAAGTTGGCTGAAAATTCTATTTGAATGTAAAAGCTGCAATTAATTGCGGATTATGTTTAATTTGAAATTACCCAAATCCTCTAATACACCTCATTATTCTAAAATATGGCCTAGCAGGCTTAATGAGATCAGAGATTTCAACTTGTCCAGGATGTCCTAACCGTTGGGTTATAGATTGGAGTTAACAGCTAGACTGTCTCCTATCGAGACGATCAGGCGGCCTGATCATTACTCACAAGTAAAAATGGTTAAGAGTTCACATATAACAATTTGGTCATGCCAAGTATGAGGTAGATGGTCCAATGGTCAGCATGGTTGTTTCGTAAAACCTTGCATTTGCACACAATGCTATTTGGAACATACATCAAACCATAATAGACTAGTGAGATGAAGATTTACCATATTGTGATGGAAACTGGAAATAGCTTTATCTTAAGTCATACAGAGTTTTATTTCAAAACCAAGCACTTATATGCTCTGATCACAAAAATATGGTAATTAGGATAAACATATATTTGTGTATACTGCATTTAACTTGCCCACTGATTTGTAACGTAAATTTTGCATGCTTCCTTTTATGTTTTACGATAATATTCACTCCGAAATATTAAAAGGTAATAGCTTCAAATTCCTCTTCAGCACATGAAGTTTTGCAAGTCTTTTTCTCAACGAACCATTTGTATAGCTAACTTGACATGTTAAACATGAAGTTTGTTATACTTGTAAACACACTGAACTCAGTACAGAAAAGTTCGTAAAATCGTGGAAACTTTTTCACTCTACAAATATATGCAACAACCTGTTGTTTAAAATCTAAGGGATATCACAATTTTACCGTCTATCTTCGCCTCAACCTTCAACGTTTTACAGTTCATGAACATTTCATTATGATCTCGTCATGTACTGCGAAGAATTAATCCAAAAAATAAGGTTTATTCTCACGTATACTGTGGTAATTTTGTAGTTTTCACTTTAAGTCAATGATAAGTCGACTTGATAGATGAAATGAACGGCAGGTGTAGATATCACATGTTTATGCACACATCTCTTTTTATTAGCATACTTAGCTTCCAATTTAATCATGTTTTGAAGAAATGCTTTCCGTATTATATCTCATATCGTACAAGGCTACCTATCATTTATCTTTAAAACATGAGTTATTCTATGTTACGTGCTAACTGGTCCCTTGTGTTTTTTATTCTCAGTCGCAATCTTACCAAGATTTATCAGTACCTTAAAGATTGTATTCATCACAGCTGTTCTGTTACTTTGCGGCAAGTATCTTACATTGCGTTATTCAGTCCACCGTGAACTACCGTGAATTGAGAGGCTAATTATTTTGTTCGACAGAAATTAGACAGCTACGCTAAACCACTCGGACAACAAACGTACCACTCGGTTTTCTTGACAAAGAGTATTTATTAATTTGTGCAGTCATACATGCACATTAATACATACACATTTTTATAGATATATGTCCGTTGAAAGGTATGTCGAAGTGTGACGGTGTTTTTGATGGATTGTTGGACTTTACAAACAACTTTGAGTAGTCCCTACAACCAGATTTCAAGAGTTGACAGTGGTTAATGTGTAGCGACTACAATAAGTAATATTTCTGATGTTCGTATTCAGCTGCACGTTCTTGACAATTTTGAGTTTTGCCTACCTTCGGCTTAGTCAAGTCATCCACTGTGTAATATCCGTCCAAGAGCCATAAACACAACTCGTCTTGCACCTCGTTAGCTTGTTGCGTTGTTTCGCAAGCTCTGTTTTCCGGGGTCGATACCACTACACAACAGTCAACGGGCTGAGTTTTTCGTTTGCAAAGTCGATCGGTTTTCGATAGTGAGTATTGACTAGCTAATGTTCTGTTGGACTGGTCCAAACAATTGCTGTGAAACTGCATGTGTATTTGTGGAAGCTTGCAAATGATAAACGCCTCGACCCTTGGGGTGGCTTGGAGAGCGACACTCCATATAACCATCTACCCTGAAGCTAACCGTAACCCCAGAGTCTAACATTAAATGTGTGCTATTTTCATAAGATCGATACACCCAATATGATTCGACATTCGTACTTTGAACCACCCTGCTAAAAATGTGATTATTTAAAGATTGAAGTCGTATGCTGAACTGCTAAGGCATTCTCAAATACACATTAGCTTAAGTTACTGTTAAGTTGATGATGATTTCGGAAACGGTATTCTCAGACGCTGTTCTTCAAAATATGTACAAACAAACATTTTCCTAACCGTGCCTATTGCTTACAAATGATATTCATTATGTCAGAATGGTCATTTACGGCGTAGGCTATAGCTACATGGTCGTAGTCTGTGAGCGCAGTAAGCTGCAAAAAGCATCATAAGTTCAGGCCTGTATTGATCTGGGAAATTAAAATAAATTTCTGCTCCTTATCTCCAAAACAACTTTTAAGAGGCCGTTTAATAATGCGGAATGTGTGCAAGAGGATTAAATGGCTCCTGTTGGTTTTGAAAAAGTGTACCGTTATAAGACATAATTATGTCAGGATGTAGCGGGATACATCGTAGGAGTTGACCGATATAAGGGACTCATTAAACCGTTGCAGTAGATATACGTCATTTCGAATCTGTAGCAATATAAGCGATCGCATGCGCTTTGTGCAACTGACCGTGCCCACAGACTACGACCATGTAGCTATAGCCAACGCGGTCATTTATCTATGTATATAAGTTTTGTTAGCATATATTTCACATAAATTAACCATTATTATTTGGCGAACTAAGTTATCTTCACCTTCGTACGTTCAATATCCTTCGAGCTTGCATTCTGTGATCCCTTTTGAGCGTATCTGTCCAATCCTTCAACCTCCGAAAACGCAGAACGCAAGTGTCCACCGGTTGGCACAATAAGGTAGGTGTTATTTGTATCCTGGTTGCGAATATCAGCGCCAGTGAATTGTTGAGGTATATCGCTGAAAGATGACTCGGAAGTATATCGGCGAATTTCTATTTCTCTGAAGGAATGGACGTGCTTATCTTCCACCTGCCTTGCTATTGATCTATTGTTCCGAACACGGCCATTATGCAAAATAATTTCACGCGGGTAATCCATTACAACAACCGAAAGCAACTGTGACGGTGAATATTTATAAAAGTAACCAAAGTGCACTTTATTGCCTTTACTGTCGGAAGTGATTAGTGAATAGATGAAGTATCCACAGACAGTAGTGAGTTATAAAAACATAGGTTTACGTATAATTGCCAGTTTGTTGGATAGTGTACACCACCGTATCAGTTTTTACCACTCAATTGGTTCACAGAGAGATTGTTTGCACTGTGTAAATACGCGTATTCGTGCAGAAACGGACATGTTGGATTTAACCAAATTCCAGTGGTATACGAAATGACGTAAATAAATTAATATTCCACTTCAAAACACTAACTGAACAATAGTTTAATAAAACAAATTTTCCGACTTTGTCGCCGTTCTTATGTCGTAATTTTCCTACAAAACGGGTCTTTAACTAACAATAAGCCCATTCTTCAGTTGGTAACTCGAAAGTTGGTTCAACCTTTCTCGCTGTCATTGTCTACCCATATTTTCGTCTTATTAGTTCTTTGTGCATCATAAATTTACTTACGATCACTGTTATTCGTTAGCAAATAACATACTAATTTCGTTCCGTATTGAATTGTCTGCTTAACAGCATTTATATCCCTTTTTATATTGTACCGTTTAACGTACCTATTTGGCCGATTGTTATCTGATCAAATATTTGTTCGGTTCCACTATTTACTAGCTTTACATTGTGGTCCGTTCGCATACTGTTCTGTTTTATATAACGTTAACACTTACGTTTTACTTCACGGTGTTACGCGCGAGATCCATCAGCATCGGTGGTTCAAAAATATCGAATGTATGTGGCCGTTTCGGCTGTCGCAAGACTATTCAGAATGGTACGTAGTGTCCGATGTGTCTACACTGGTACCACGTTAAGTTCACCGGCGTCAAGGAGGGCCAATACACTCTACTGGTTTCGTCAAGAAAGCCATTCATCTGCATGGGTTGTCTTTTACGTGAAGGTTGCATTTTATCCGGGGCTGTATCCGTTCCGCCACCTGCCACTGCCAGTGAGCAGAAACATAACTCGCTAAAGTGCGGCTGCGAATAGTCTGGAGACGTCAATGCAATGCACATGGCCACAGTTGGAAAAGCTCTGGTTGATCTCCAGACCACGTTATCTGACATGAGGTCAGAATTGAACTCACTGAATGAGTATATTGCTTTCGCCCTTCCAGGTGTGGCGGTTGCTCGTAAGGCAGTATCTTTGTCCACGGCACGCGTTGAGGAAGCTGCGACAAATCTGAGTGACAAGGCACTCCGGGAGAGGAGGCTGGTTTTGTGGGGACGATTTCTGACCACACCCTCTCCCGGCGAACAAGCAAGAAGACTGTTAAACACCGCATTCCCTCCAGAATTGACAAGCTCAGTTTCTGCCAGCAGACTTCGCTCGAAAGCAACCAAGAAGACACTTGGACTTCTTGTGACGTTACCCGCACGGGGGAAGTACTGGACAAGAAAGTTCAGTTAAAGAAAAGTAACACGAATTTGGAAGGTGTTTCATTGGATCGCTCACTGCAGGAGCTGTAGAAAAGCTCTCAGCTTGATGGAACAGAGTCACGCATTAAAGCTGACCCCAAACTTCAAGCCGACGTGAGGGTCCTTATTCCCAATCTTACGAAGGGACCAGCGACCCCGAATGGATCCACCTACATGACCACATCCACAACAAAGACAGCTGCCTCCATCCCCTTGGATGACCAATCATCACTGGGGCTGCACGGGTCGCAAACGATAGCTCCTAAAAAAGCCACAGAGCAGCAGTCTTACTCTAAACGCCCCCCATGAGACCGCCGAAACGTTCTATCCAAACTTACTCTGTTCCAAAGCTGTACAACCCAATGAGTCTGATTGGGCCACCTCCAACTTCTAGAAAAGCTCATATGCGGCTCATTCCAGCCGCATTTCCCTCTTCCTTCTCACGACCATTCATTCCTAGGTTCTCTTCTAACCAACAACCGCACCCAAATTTTCGGAGGTGCGAAACTGGAAACCCCCTTCCGATACCTCATAAAGTGAGGGAGGTCTACAACCCATCAACCTTGATCAACCAGAAACTGAAGAAGCGTCCCACGGGAACGCTTACATATGCTCAGGCGGTGAAGAGACTGCCACAACCCACCAAGAAGACTCAGGAGACTCTGAAACCGTCTACACACTCCCCCTCACCACTAGGCCTACTATCTCAGACTCTTCCTCGCGCTGCTCGGTTCCTTTTTGCACCCAGTCAAATAAGGAGGTAGCCCTCGGGTGAGTGTACACTAAGTGTCTGAGTCTTTTAAACAAACCACCTGAAATCAGGCAGTTGATGCACGACTCTTGCCCGCATATTCTTGTTTTGAGAGAAACCTGGCTTTCCACAGATATCAGTGATAACGAACTGCATGCTCCCGGATACTCGCTGTACCGAACAGACTCCTCCCGTGGATGCATAGGAGGCCGTGCTGTTTTTCTAAGTCAAAACTTGTCAGTACCAGATCTCATAGAGAAATTCACTTCCCCAGAGAAGAGTGACGGACTGTGGTTTAAACTCCTGCTTCGTAGTCGTGACACTCTCCTTGTAGGTGTTATTTACCGATCGCCGTCGTGCGGCGCATCCGATGACGAGGCCATTCTTGCCGGCCTAGACCATCTCTCGTCTACATAACGTTTCTCCCATCTTCTCAGTATGGGTGACTTTAATGCACCCAAACTCAGTTATGTAGCTGCTTCTCCTGAGGACTCTGACTGTGGGTTTTCGAAATCCTTAGCAATGTTGAACCATGGAAAACTTCAACACAGCATGTCCAGTTACCTACACTGTACCCTCCAGGACATACACTCTCATTACCTGATGTTGTTATTACGAATGAAGCTCATCTGGAAGATACAGTGTTCATCAGTCCACCACGTGAACACAGTGACCACATGTTACTTGCTTTCGATTTTATCCGTTACTGGCTCCAAAATGCCGTAACAATTACTTCATTCGGAAACTTCCAGGAAGCTGACTTTGGCGCACTGGAGACATTCTTTAGTACACTGAAACTCATTTCTAACTGAGTGAACACCAACAATATTTCTTTTAAAGATGCCATTTACGAAGCTGATGAGGCATTTATTCCTCGTAAACTGTGGAAGTCCCCAGCTCGCTCGCCGCTTCCGTGAAACATACGTCGTCTTCTTGACTTACTTTCTCGTCTATTATCTGAGCAAAAACTAACGCGCAGGCCGGAGGACAAGGAGGCCTTTCGCTCCGGTAGGCTTAGGTGAATATCAGAAGAACTATGTTTACCGGTGGACCCGCAGTATGGTTTTCACCCGTAACAGAAAGCAAGTTAACAGTTTACTGAAAGCTGTGAAATCTGTCAGTAATGAGGCGCGCCACAATCTCGTAAACACATGGCTCAATTGTAAGAGTGTTTGTGCCTCGCATAAACCTAAAGCCACTGTACTGTTCAGTAACAACGCCACCAGTGGTGTGGAAAACGAGAACGACCACATTAAAAGTGCAGTATCTGAACGATCCAGCGTGTGTGCCTTCTTCGGGCACATATTCGAACGCAACAATAGTGTGTTTGATGGAAGCCAGCGCACGTTAAACACTTAGCTCATGAGATTGTTCGGACCGTTGGTGGGCCTGGAATATCTGTCAGTGATTCTGAATCCATTGTCACAATATGCCAGGGATGTTGTCCTTAAACATTGCAACGGCACAACCATATTAGATACAGCTTCTGTAAAAGGCATGTTGGAGGCGCGTTGCAACAAAGAACGCAGTTGCCACGTTGATATAGTGAGGAGTAATAGCTGTGATTGCTGTTTTTCACTCCAGTGGATGATCCCCTGTCGCCATATTGTTGCGGCGTTCCGTTTGATTGACCGATCTCTATCCAGTTCGGTTGATGGAAATCGTCGATTGTTGTCAGCCCCTGAGGAAGCTGAACTCCCGTTTTCTGAGTGTGATGAACCCGTGGTTTGTATGCCTGTGCACGTTTCTAATTGTCGTTTGGACAGAATAAGAAATGCTGAGGGTGTTTTCCAGGATATAACTGTCATTTTAGGGTGTGCGAGTGTAGCCAATAATTGTAGACATGTTGCTGCTTTGAGAGGGAGCAATGAGTCAATGTCGAGTCACTCGGAACTTTTGTGGCATCGTTCAATCCTGGGTACGCAGGTTGTTCAGATGAGCGGTCGGACATTTTTCGATAACTTGAGGCGAGAGGAAACAATAAATAGTGGTAGCTAGTGGTATTAGTCGTTTCCCTTCTACCCGGAAGGGATAACAAGAAGCCGCGCAGCAGTGGCTTGGAAAAGCTTGATGATGGACTCCAATATCCCAAGCTGCGGCGTTTTCCCCACACCACTTTAGCTAAAAGACGCTATCCAAGTACTGCACGGATACAAGATTCCATGTATGTCTGACGAGTTAAGCCACATGCCCGTAGCTCCCACCACTCATGTGTCATCCACGGTGAGTGTCAATCAGCGTACACCTGCGTGGACTGCGACAACGCTGACCACGCAACGTAACCAACGGAGAAGAGCAAGAAGGAAAAACTGTACGTCCCAGTGACAAGTGAAAGAACCCGCGACCTTATTCAGGGCCACCCACAAAATAGTTTCACGGGCTGCGCTCATTTTTTCATTTTCATTTTCCTCTTTGGGCACACTGCACAACTAATTTCGTGCGTCTACCTGCAAACGGGTTTGCAGTAACTATTACTGTTAGACAAGTCGGGCTCATTTGAAGTTAGACAGGGTATACAAGGTGTAGCACCGTAAAGTAAACTATTTTATATGCATGTAATATGTGTGTACATGTGAATGTACAGGAGGCGAGGATGTCAGTGCAGTTACTGAGACCTGGTAACGAGGGGAGATTTATACACAGGGTACCACTGAGATGCAGCCGACATAGAGGCAAGCCTCTGTAGTGGAAGAGTAGAGTAAAAAAACACTGAGGCGAAAGGAAAGCCTGGACAGTGGACCAACTGTCTGAGGGTATATCAGGTTTTTTTCACTTAATGAAGGTTAGGGATAGACTGGATAAACTAGATGTGAACAAGACATTGGAGCTGGACTGTATCCATTCAAAGATACTGAAACCTAACGGTGATGTTTTACAGGAGCATCTTACTATGTTGGACTACCTTTGGGACTGGTAGGATGGGTACAGGACTTCTTGGGGAAACGCGCCTTCCATGTAGAGATAGCACAGTGAAGGCCTACAGTGAGTCATTTCAGGGGAGCTGGATATTTTCGTCCTGGAAAGGGAACCAAACATATGTATAGTTATGGGATGATTGCTACATAAGTAATGTAACATGCAACCAGAAGAGCAGACGGAGATTGTATCCAAAGTTATATTACGGAACACGTAGCGGTACTAGAATAACCAAAAGAAGGGATAAGAGTACAAAGGTATGATGAAGTTACATTTAAATGTAATCGTCCTCTTTGTTTGTCTGACTGTCCGTTGATTCAGAATCCTTTGCACGATGTTGACGTAGCGACCAATTCGAATTCAATCCGTGCGCGTTAACTAGTTTCGATCGCATATTACATTATTATATTCCCTATGGCGTCAAGTATATTACACGTACATAATATATATACACATGTATATGTGCATACATATGCATACATATGTGTGGAATACGTTATATATACATATAAACAACGTATTCCATATAAAGTAATGTATATTACATACGCATACTTTATATATCTGTACAACTACAACATTCGCCATACGTGATGCACATACATGTGTACATGTACAAATACATGTAAATGTCGGAAAATTCCCATAATATCAAAAGTAACGATTCGACGAACAATTGCTTTCGATAATTCTTTCTCAAGTCAATAAAGTTACATTCCATATTGTCTGCAGGGTTGCGAACACAACCAAAAACAGTCCGTCATCGCATTCTGGCGACCGCCGAATCGAACGCTGTTAGATTACGCAGCCCTAACCTGTACTCTCAAAAGAAGTTTGTTCAGTCCTTGCAAATTCCGTGGCCACAGATCCATCACACCCAATCTAACCACCCACAAATATTCGACCTTGATTGTGTGACGTGACATCCAGTTAACGTCCGGCCTGGGCCTAACCAATTAGTGCGTGGGTAGTCTAATATTAGACTTCATTGTAATTTGTGAACAGTCATTTCTTGTTTTG
>LUCH01003326.1:62870-73902 GCA_013368495.1 Paragonimus heterotremus | reverse complement strand
TTCGATTACGTACGTTGAACATTGTGTGTTTTGTCATTTGTGACTGACTCGTTGGAATACTACAGTTTTTAGACGTGTTCATGTCACGCCGTGAGGACGGTACATTACAACGTAAAGTATATTCGAAAGCAACCTGGTCAGTACAGTATACTTACTTCAATAGTTTCGTGCCTTTAAGACAAAGAATAATTTGGTCCAATGCTTACTAGGTAGAGCTACGAAAAAGTGCTCAGATAACACCATAGAAGAATAAAAACATTTCAGGTGTAACACATTCCTTGAAAACTGTTATCCAGAACAGTTTATAGCCAAACAGCTGATAATTAGCACAAAGGTAGAAGTACCGCAAACTGTAGACAACAACCTGTCTATATTACGTTGCCTTTCAAAGGCCACAGCAATTCTGAGAATATAACCAGGAGAAAACGTAGTACTTAACGAAACCTGTTCCGTAGCTCAATTACGTAAACGATTTAACTGTACACCAGTTTTGCGTCCCTAGCTTAAAGATATACCGCCTGTACATGCTGCCTCTTTTTGTGTTTACCGTTTTGTTTTTTCCCGTGGAACAGCAAGCACATGGAACAACCGCACAACAAGGCGTCTATCTGAAAGCATGCGAGGGCATCAGTCGGCGTGGCTAGCTGGAGGACTGATGAGGGCTTGCTCATCGGCGGTCGCTGCATACTTGGTCGAATCGAATCATGTGAGTAAGCCGGCCGATTCTTTCAAACCGATCTATCGAGTCTGCGGAGTGCAATTGAAGTGGGTCGAAGGTCGTTAATTGGCCATTGCAAAAGCCATCACAATTCGATTACACTCGCCCCGTTATGTTCACAAAAGCGCCTTGTCAAAACATTGAAGCTCTCGCGGCCATGTATTAATAACATGGATCGATCTGTTGCGTAGGATCACCGACTTGCCAAAAAAACTTGATGAGTCTGATTAACTTGACATTACTGATTACCATCCCTCACCTCATTGATATACTAACCCTGTTGAACCCATATAAATGAGTTGTATTTAGCCTGGTGGTCAAAAACAATGAAAATAGGCCTGTTTTCTACGCATTTCTTTTCACGGCTAAACCGGGAATATTCACGGTACTTACACCTAATTTATCCGAAACCGATGCTTCAGATATTGCTGATAGATAGTCAGATTAAGGTAACCAACAGAGTACTTTTATCAACATCCTCGGACTAAAGATTATCCATTTAACTAAACTATAAATACTCGATCGTAGCCCAGCACTCACCACGCTGGAAGGCCAAGACTTACCAAGTTCGAATTCGTTTCATCAGAGCACGTGAGGAAGGTTTCATTGGCGGCTTCCAACATTCCAACTCGATAACTAGGGGATTTCCAAGCCACGGCCGAATCAACTAGGTCGAAACTCGTTGGGCATCGGGCTGATCATTCATCAGCAAACCACTGCGACTGCAGCAGACAAAAGTCGTAAAAATACAGGCGATTACAGAACGTTTAGACTTAAACTAAGACACTACCCAACAGTCGTCTAGCTACAGCATACTGGGACTAACGGTATTGGCGACTTATATATCCCCTGTACCTAGATCGGCGAGCCCAACTATGCTAGAATTAACTAGATCACTAAGAGTCACTACAGTTTAGGAGACGGTGGCCTTAAATGCATTCAACGCGTGGTACATTCGTTGTACGATCTTCCACTTGGCTGGGCTCCAAGGAGATCGACCGCGTCGGTAGGGGCAAGCCGTCACACAAATGAAGCTCGTTGACACACGTATTGGCGAAGTCAATATGTCTGTCATGGGAATCATCGCCACCTTTTCCAGTGGGCCGAATAATGGACCATAGCCGGTATCATACTTGCCGGCAACAAAAATTATTCAAATACCGGCACCAGGAACAACCTTCTGACCAGCAGTGTCCAACCGCCTATTAGTAGTGACTCCGTAAAGTTTAATGGAAGGGGGGATTTCTAATTTGGTCTAGTTATGGGAGACTTCAGCCCCCTTCATACCCAGTTCCCACTGCCATCCATAACTAGCAAACCTGATTCCATGGTTGGTAGGCATGTAATTTCACCACAGATCTATGTCTGAAGGTACACATGCATACTTCGACGAGGTGGTGCCCAGGCAATAGGTCGTCACGACCAGGTTTTATATCTCCGAATAAGCGCATGATGGGAGCCAGTATGGGTCGCACCTCCGCGGCGAGATGAAGGGACCACGTCACGAAGTCATTTGACTTTGTATAAACATCATGTGGCTGCAAAATTCCCCCAGGTCGCAGTAGGTTTTTTACCGTGCACTGTGCCATCCACCCGGCCGCAGTGGCTCCAGTACTAGCCCATGGTTGTTTCTGATATACATTAGTGGTGTCACCGTCACCGCGTAGTGTGATTGCCTGACAGGCCTAAGAGCTGACGAACCCCAGCTTTTGCCGTGCCAGTTGAAGCTACCATCTGAAAAGTGTTCTTTAGATCAGCGACAAGGCGCACGGTGAGACGTTGATATAAAGAACGGTTTTCTCGAATTAACAGTTGTTGCTTAATATGTTGATTAACCCAGGAAACCTGAACGACAATAGCTTGAACGACATTAAGCAATTTTGACTTATTCCAAAACGTCCACTATCTATGGAGACTACAGTATTTAAGAGTGAAATTGGATGACAAGTGTTCTTGCGTTTTGATCGACCTTTTCGTTGATACGTTCCACGACCTTGCTTAAATTTTGCAAGCATTCGAATAGCTTACTTTAACCTCTGGTTCTTACAAACAAGTTCGATGCAGCAGTCGATCACCTTGTTTGTACGGTCAACACCGACCGGCTGTCTGCGGTTGCTTGTTCGGGAACTCTGATTCGCTAAATCTTCACCGGTTAGAAAACCGCTCCAGTTCTATCTCAGTGAAACGATATGCACCGACTTCCTAAGGCTGCGTATATTTTCGGTCATTTTCGTTTCCTGGTAATCGATAGTACGTTCAAGCATACCGCCTCTTTAGGATAAGTCTGTATGCGGGACAGCGCAGTTGACTTAATGGCTTGTTTCCTTTGGTGGCTGACAGTGGTATGGACTCACTGACGGCTACGGAAAGAACAACAGCTTGTTTCTCACCGACGGTGGAATTGTTCCGTTGTATGTGATGTCGGCTCTTGCGAGACGACTAAATTTTGAGAGCCACGGACGAGTTTCGTCCGGTGTGAGCTTTGGGCGGGGGATGCGATGAGTACGTAGCACTCGGACGTCATTAAGTTCAAGTACAGTCGGCAGAAATTGCTTATGGTTCCTGTTGCGCTATCGGCGTCGTTGAGAGAATCTGCGTTGCGCCCAGTGATAACTGTGCGACGTCGATCAACGGCCCCAGATTAATTGCTGTCAAACTTTCGCTTCTGCCGTTCAGCCCGAGGTACATCCGGTAACCCCGGGCCAGCAGTCTATCTAGACGAAAGTCTTACATCCAGCTGGTCATCGAAGGCACGACTTCTGCTAACCAAGTTTCATCAGCATGTACCGAAAGTAGTTTTATGGTCAACCTTCTAATAGAGTTTGAAACTCACGTGCTGATGTCTATTTTAACACAAAAGCTCGTTCAGAGCTCTCGATCATGCTAATCGAGGAACTTCAAGAACCTAGCAACACATTCTGGAAAGTCCCGAACAGTTACATGATCCCCCATCACAGAAGGTATCAGCCTTTTAGGAAATTCGCTGACCTCGCGCCATCCTCAACGCAACCCTCATGAACAGTAAGGTTGGGTTCCTTACGTAGGATCGAGCGGAGGGGCTCGGAAGTGTGCTGTGTCTTCTTTTGTGTTGTCGGCGTGTTGTTATCAGCGATAGGTCTGACTACTTCCGAAGCAACCGTGGTAAACTTATTTCACCTAACCGTCATTGAGCAACGCGTGAAGAAATAACGAACTCCGAATTCAGAACAACATTTTGACGGAAGGTTTTACAGTGTAACTTTGTAAACAACAAAATGCGTAAAAACAGTCAACCGCAAACCTCAGCCGTAACAATCAGTATTATAGCGGAGTTCAGTCATGTGAAAACACGATAAAACTCAACCCCACAACCCCCGAATGTTTGTCTCAGTATATTTTACCTCTTCTATTTCTGGCAGTTACCTGGACTCTGGCCTAGATGTTTCCATTCTGTCGCATCAGTTTGATGATCGTGATCCTAGTCAGTTGCCAGTTATTGTACTTTACTTGAGCGGTATATGCGGCACTTTTTGGAGCTCGGCTAGTCCCTATTATCTTTCAACCTGCTGAGTTTTCGGAAGAGTTATATCGGACATGACAATCACGGTGTGTGACTATAGTTCATGTTCAGCCTGTTAAACACCAAATTGTAATTCACTTTCCGGAGACGATCCGTCGATCAAAACCTCTGGGCCGTCTAACAATTAACCTTAGTAATGGGTTCAGCAGTACCGTAGCAATGTGATTCAACCCTGTTTTTGTCATCTGGGATCGTTGGTTTATTCTTGCACAGGGCTCAACGCTTTCTTTGGGAATTGTACAGTTGTAACTATTTGTTGACATGTTGCCGGAGGACTCCGCCACTTGCGTTTGCCGAAGCGCCCGTTGGGAAAAACAACCGGGTGTGGGAGTCGGTATTAGTATGCGACAAGGCAGTAGTTTCACTACGTGCTTGCTTGCCAGCTCTTAACGCATGTAGCGCTTGGGAATTGAAAACAACGTCTTCCCTTGATCCTCGTGGAAGCTCGGTTATTGGTTGCAAAATATGTTAACAGTTTGGTATAAATAGATCATAGTAGTTAATCATGTCAACGAAACGTTAAATCAGGAGGCGGGAGATCGTGCAATGCTTTAACCGTTGTATCCACTGGTTGCATACCTTTGAAGTCGATAATAGCCCAAAAATCTCAGTGAATCGACACCAAAGACGGACTTAGAAGGATTAACAATAATTCCGAATTGGACAAAACATGTGAAAAAGGTGGGCGCTGTTTGCGTCCGCAGTGATCTCGACTGGTAGTCCACAAATCATCGAGACAGACATAAACGGAATCAAAGTGACGCGTCGTTTAGTTCACAAAACATTGAAAAGTTTGAGCAGCTCCGTGCAGACCATATAGCAACCGGAGAAACACAAAGAGACCAAAAGTGGTTATCACCGCCGTTCTTGGCATATTACCAGGAGCCATAGAAACACGTTGATGTGCGCGCATTAAGTCCACTTTAAAAAAACCTGTTTACCTATCCGCAGTGAGGAGGAAAGCGTGGATACAAGGAATTAGATAAAGGTTAGCTTTTGTGACATTACTGAGCGTACGAGGATCGCCGCACGTACGCCAGCCGCCTGAACAGTTGGGACCAAATGTAGTGAGGTTCGCCAACAGCCGTTTGACGGCTGTAATGAACACAAAGTGGGAAACTTGAAACACTTCATAAAATCGGGGTACATTGGCGGGTACGAGAGAACGCAGACCAATAAAGTTAACTTTGGTAAGTATGTCGGGCACCTTCAGCAACTTTGCACCATCCGGAATGAACTTTTGCTGCACATCAACAAAGCCAACAAGAACTCCTCACAAACAACTGTATTTTCAACGTCTACAATGACGAAACTCCCACAAAATTGTGACCGCAAGCCTGGACCAAGCTTACGTGAACGTGTGACGTACTTTGCAACCTGACTCCCATTAGCGGCTCGTAGTGCATGTGAATCACCCGGGGAAGCCTGTTCCGCTGGTCGTGAAATGACAGTCACTTCGGCTGTTATATCAGTAAAGAATCCGTCGCCAACAAACTTCTCTGAGGTAAGGAATAAGCGACATGTTGGAATTAAGCCAGCGGCTGTCGTTGCCTCAAATGACTGGCCGGTACGTTTCCCGAAGGGGTCGATTTGAATGAACACGGCTAATTAAACTTTCTTGGACAGTGACCAAAGTTCTAGTGATTTATTACACACTCACGAAACCGCATCATTTTACTCACGTGCGTCACTTACATAGGGTTGTATTTGAAACAAAAAGAAGAAAGGGTTATATCTCATACACTTTTCCACAATTTATATGTATGCCCATTCGTAATAACCTGTTCACCTTGGTAATTAACCAGACTATAATTAATGGTAGCTGGTATTGACGGTTAAATTGGCCGGTATACAAAAACTCTCCACGGAAAACTGTAAAAAATACTCCCTCGTTTACCTTATATAATCTGATGATAACCCCTATTCACATCGTGTGTTGTCTTCCTGCCTCGAAACCCTCCTCGTTAACCATTAGTAACTGTTGTAGGCTATGAAATATAGATTCTAGCTTAAACACTAACCCTATAAAATAAACTGACGTCAAAACTTTGGACGGAGTGTTGATTACCACATGATGATCAGTATTGAAGTAGCGGCTGGTTACCCAATTATCGCAGAATGCCAAGACAATTATTTGCCAATATTATATACTTTATTAGAAAAACACAAAAATATTAATATCGAGTAAAGTTTTGCCAAAAATATAACATTTACAGTAATCTTCATATTACATGTGGTTACTTCCCATTTTCCCGTTTAACACATAACATTGCGCTCTTTTCCTTGTTCTCACGAGCATCCATAATGCAAGGAAAACTTTCGCAGTGAATGGGCATCCAAAACCTCACATTGGTCGAGCAATTGGCAAAATTTTCAACTTTGTGACGTTTTTGAGCAGTCATCGCGGTCCCGCGCTAAATTCTGCTCATTTCTTCACCAGATTTTGGAACTTCCCGTCCTCTCTGGTCCAAAGTGATTTATTTCAACATTTTCCGACTGAAGTTACGTGGAACAACGGCGAAATCCTCGAAAGATACAATTGCCCTTATCTTTCGGCGTGACCATGAACTATTTGAAACGTCCTCTTCACCTAACCTTGCATAAGATAAATTAATGTAGCACCTCAGTTTTTGGGCTAAATCTGTGAAACAAGCGAACTATCTTCTTTCCTTATGTGTAAATTCCACGTTGTAACCCGTGACTATTCTCACTCTGATTACGTCTCCATTTGTCAACAGATTTCATGTTTGTCTTGTTGTATATCCATTTGTTGTTTGTACCGCATGTAATTATCTGGCATGATCGCACATACCCGGGCGTGTTTCTCACAAGCTCCTTTAGGAATTTATTATAACAATAATAATAATTATTATTATTACTAACAAATTGATGTGTTCCCGCTTGATGTATAAGAACGCTGACGATTGAATGAATTCATGCTGGATGACAGCCAACTCATAAGGGAAATACGGTTGTTCATTTGTTGCATCCGTGTTGTGGGCGCACCTAAGTGCTTGGTAAACGCGCCATCAGATTGCTGAGGTGGAACGGGTGAGATGATAGGCGACAGGTTGACTTCCAACACTTCTTCAGCAGCGTCGGCTAGCTCCATAATGGAAACGGTGGAATCTAACGATGTCAATGATTCGCGAATAGACGAAGACGTGTCACAACCAGAGCTGTTGGAAGATGGAATCGTCCGTTTTTTTCCATTTCCAAGCCGTTGCTTCATATGCCGGAGTAGCTGTGAGTTTTCGATTCTTTAGCTCAATATGTGGAGACATTTGCATTGGTTTATTTTAGTCAGTTAGTCCAATTCTGTATATTTTAGCTTATTTTCAGGTGTCATGTGGGCTTTCGGGAGGTACTTCATAAATAGAATCGCAAAATTCTTCTGCAGTTTCAGTTGGGATGGACTGAACGAAAGACGAGTATATCATGGGTTGCAATGTGAACCTATGAGTTCTGAATGTACCTTCGACCTATCCGAATCACAATCTGGGATTAAAAATACAAAAGCCGTGGATTCGAACACTGATAGACCTCGATTAAACCACTACCAAATTCGACATAACAATGAGGGGTATAAAATATGATGAAATGTTCAAGTGAATTAGAAAATTCACGTTGGGCTCACTAATATGTGGTAGGAAAATGAATGAATTGCAATAAACATAGGTTGAAAATGACGTGCGAAATCAAAGTCTACACTCACCGAAGATGAGCAATGTCCATAAAACGTACAATAATATTGGGAAGTATTCAAAGTGTCCCCAGTGTAGGTGATGGTGCGAAGGGCTGGCGCTCAAACTTTGCCCAACAATGTAAGGTTCTACCTGGCTGCCAATCACTGGCATTGGAGGAAGAACTGGCACGTGCTCTTAGCTAAGTTTTATTCAAAAGTGTTCTCAAATCAAGCAAACATGCACAGTGCGGTCTGCCGCAGCAGTTAGGCAAAGCTAACAGAAAAAGTATAAAACCAGGAAAATGTCATGAATAAGTATGTCGTGAAGCTAACTGCTTGCTCTTTGGACGAATGTCAACGGAAATTCCAGTCGACCTTCAGACTTCAAACAAGCGTCAGACTAGTCGAGCTGCTTTCCCAACGGTAGTAGCTGAACATCGTTATTCTAGTGAACGTAGCTTACGGTAGTAGAGGTAGCGCGAATGTATTATACCGCCACGAATTAAACGGCAAAACACACGCCAACATAATAACTTTGATGCCAGTGGTTTTTAGTAAATTTACATTTACAAGGTAATGTAAACAGACACGGTGGTACTGGTAAGGAATCGCTCACGCCACAGTGAGTTTAAGCCTTCGTGGACGTCGAAGGTGATCTCACTACACATATTCACATCCTCAGCCTCTGTGAAAGGGTGATCATTCACTACAATTTCACGCTTGATGCACACCCATAGGAGATCAAACCGGAAAATGTGAATCAATCACAAGTGCAGCTTACACAAAGCACAGTGTTCACAATCGAAGCACAGTACGGTCTACCTCACAAAATAGAAAAGCCACAAGTAAACGATAAACGTATATTGGCAAAACATATATCGAAGTAGCTTCAGTTTACTCTCTGTTCTTGTCCACATTATGACATGCAAGCTGGTTGTCTTTACTGCCACTATGCGTTACACTTGTGGACCAACTTTGGGACAACGTGCACACACCAAGGGGCAGCGTTCTTCCGAAGTGGGGTTTCATACAACAGTCCTGTAAAAAGAAACAACACAAACAGGAAACTAAAACGGCGCCAACAACACAGTAGTACGCCTTGTTGCACAAATCACGCTCAACCCGTGCGTGTTTGTTGGTCTTGACCACACGTTACAATATACATAGGATTCCCACGTCCAGGAAACAAACCACCAGTCAGAGGTGGCTTCATGATCACTGACTGCTAAGCCCGGGTTCTGGGTTCAGCCCGATGCACAGATGCGACCACCCCGGGTCTGCGTTGACCTTAAAAAAGGGGAACTGAACAGATGTGGTAAAACGAAATGGCGGTACACTGCAAGCTAATACATTTTGTTAATTTTAAGTGAAAGTGCACAGCTTGCGCGGCACAAATAACTCATCCGCTTTCTCCCTTGAGCTTCTGGTCCACGGAGTCACAATCAAGAAATAATGAACTTAGGTAGCTCCTCAGATAGTTAATATCAGCCCGATTAAAGTTTCGAGCTGTGGACTTCTCTACTGGTTGTTGTAATCAGTATCAGATGAAATAAAAGATGAGCAGAGAGTGGTCATTGTGTCCAGGTGGTGGTTTGATTATCGATCTGTCTACCAGGTGGCTCTCATTAGTAATGATTAAGTCGTTACCGGTAGACTGCCGAGTAGTATTCCCCAAACAACTCGGCCACAACTAGGGAGTCAGATGAGGTCTTCCCGTCAGGTAGTCGCAAAGAACGAGACAAGTGTTTATTCTTTCTAAGTCATCGCATACGTTTAGATAAGAAGTCACAGTCGAAGCCACAGAGCATAACATTTGCCACAGAAATGAAATCAAGTGACAATCGTGGGTGTTGGGAAATGCTGATGAAGGAAAATCGCAGAACCCCCATTCTCCCTCAGGCAGAGTCAGCTCGGCAAACTGAATATCCGGGGACACTCAGCTGGCTCTCACTGATGTCACTTGTAAGCCAGGTCTCCGTAAAGCAAATATGTGGGATTGTGTCTTGAGTTAGCTGTCTGATTTCCGGAAATTGTTGAACGAACCCAGACAGTTCGTATACGTGCACTTGAGACCCATTTCTCCGTATCACTTGGTGGGAAAAGGGATAGGAGAGTGTGAAGAAGATTTTGGGAAATAAGACCTAGAATTGAGGATGACGGTGTGGTCGGGCTCGGACTGTGCTGTCGAATGGCTCTGTTGGCTCTCACCCGCACAGAATACGTAGTCTCCTCGATGACCGTTCTCTCTTATTCGCGAAGCGTAAGCTTACGGAAAACTCGAAGGACCTACATGCGTTCCACATCGTTTGAAATAGGCGTAGACGGGAAATCCGTGAACACACCAAACACGTACAAAAAAAGTTCCCCCCATAGCTCGCGGGAACAAAAACTTCTTATTTGGACATATGCAACGACTAAGAAAAAATAAACCTCGTCTCCTTCTTCGCGATCGCCCTATGGGGAGAACTCATCTGACTCCTTAGTTGTGGCCGAAGTTGTTTAGGGAATACTAATAGGCAGTCTACAACATCGCACCGCCGGACTGGCACTCTACCCTTCCGCCGCAGAATTTCCTGCAACCACTTGTTACCAACGAGTTTTCCGTGCTGGATGTTGAGGACCGTTTATTTAAGGTGAATTCATATGGTGCAGTGGATCTTGACAAGATCCATCCCAGAACTTTCTAAGAAGCAGCCGCCAGTCTGGCAAAACTCTCTTATAAGCTGTTTAAACAGACACTCCAGACTGGCATTTTCCCTAACGCATGGAAAGGGTCGACGGTCAGCCCCATATTCAAAACGGGTGACCTGCGCTCTCCGGATAGTCATCAGCCTACCAGCCTTATTGGTATCCCGTGCAAGATAGTGAAGCGCTAACTAAACCGTTCCATCCTCAACCACTTCCTATCAAACCATCTTTTTTCCTCTACTCAGCATGGCCTCCTTCCTAATCAGTCATGCATAACTAATATGCATGTTTTCATAGACACTCTGACGGAGGCCAGAGACAATAACCTCATCTCGGATGTCATCTTCTTCGACTTTGCCAGGGCTTTCGGCCGTGTCCCACA
>LUCH01003326.1:13624-42908 GCA_013368495.1 Paragonimus heterotremus | reverse complement strand
AGATTTCATGTTTGTCTTGTATATCCATTTGTTGTTCGTACCGCATGTAATTATCTGGCATGATTGCGCATACCCAGGCGTGTTTCTCACAACTGCGTTGAGAAATGTATATTATTACCTCCTCTTACAGTGTAAAAATTAGGGATTCCACTTCAGCAATCCTGTAAGCTCGGGAAAGAATAGTAGACAACTTTTTCATTATAAAATATTCTTATATTTGGAATATATTCCCGGATAAAATCAGAGTCAGTAACAACACTCAGCGTTTTCAAAAGGGCTTGGACAGCTACCTCACATCATCGAATATAATGTCTGTCAACAAACTTTGTCTATCCTTTGAAGACCTTTTTGAATGTGGTCCGGAGAAAATTTAGCCGTCTGCAGCGTATAACGTACATACCCATCTCTACTATCGGGTTCCCATCTAAAACAACTTGTTTGAAACAGTTTATTTCGTACCCACCCTTTACTCACACCCCATCTAGCGTTTGCTTCATTGCGTACTCACGAAACAGAATCATTATATTCACGTGCGTCACTGTGAACGCATTCATCAAAGTGTTGAGCAATATAAACTTGAAGTTTATTTTGAATTTAGTACAATAAACCTATACAAGGTTGTACTAAGAACAAGAACGAAAAGAAAAAAACAGGATCACAACTAACGAATACACTTTTCCCACATAGCGTATATATGGTCACCCGTAATAACCTGTTTATCTTAGTAAGCCACCAGGATATAATTAATGGTGGCCGGTATTGACGGTTCAGTTGACTGGCATGCAAAAACTTCCGACAGAAAACCGGGGGAAAGAAATACTCTCCCATTTACCTTGAGTAATCCCAGCAGAACCCCGATTAACATCTTGTGTGGTCTATCCTGCTTTAGACTCTCCGCATGAACCACCCAGTAATCATTGTGTGCTATGAACTATAGATTCTCACCCAAACACTGACCCCATAAAACAAACCGACGTCAAAACTTCATAGAAGTTTTTATTACCAAGTAATAATCATTCTAGAAGTAGTTGCTGATTACCCAATTATCGCGGAATACTATAACAATTGTTCGCCAATATTGTATACTTTATTGAGAAGAACATGAACATATTATCGTGTAGTTTTTGTCAAGAAAATGCATGGTGTACATTATTCTTCCTATTATATGTGATCTTTCACATGTTCTCATTTAATACATACGATTATGTTCTTTATCTTAACCCCACGAGACTCTGTTATGCAAGGAAACGTTATGCGATGAGCGGACACTGAAAACCCTGTATTGACCGAGTAATTCGCAAGAATTTCAACTTCTTGATGTTCTCGGGCAATCGACTAATTCCTGTGCTGTAGTCTGCTCAATTGTTTGACAAATTTTAGAAATTCTCATCCTCCCTCGCTCAAACGGAATCATTTCAACATTTCACTGAATGAAGGTACGTCACATAATGCCAAAATCCTTCGAAGGTGCATTCGCACGCACTTCCCAGCGTGACCATGAAATATTAGAAACATCATTCCCCACCTAACCTTGTAAACAGCAAAGTAATGTAACCTGTCATCATTGGAACGGAATATGCGAAACAGGTAAAATATCTTTTTTACTGATGCGTGCATCAGACGTTTGTAAACTGTGATCCTTCACCCTTTGCTTTTGCATCCCTCTACCGACAGATTGCGTGGATGTCTCTTGGTGTAATCAGTTGTTGCTCTGTACCGCATGTAATTGTATGTCACGAACACGCACATCCGCGTGTATCAATCGCAAATGCCTCGAGAAATATGTGTTACTACAAACTCAGGTGGTCTCCGCAGAGCTCAATAATCAATGTCTTGGGTAAATCAGAGGGCATTTATACGTAAAATAGACATGCAGAAATGGGATCACAACCATGCGAACGTTCAATGAGAGGAAAATATTTAGCGGTTTAGGGTCGAAAGGAAATTAGGCGATTGTTCAGGTTGCCGGTATGATGCTTCAAGACTGAAACCAGTTGAAAACGGCCATTCAGGCGCAAAAAGAGGTTCCTCAAATGTGTCGTAAAATATGAAAATATGCATTACTGGACAACCGTAGACTTTATTGAGTATAATAGTCGTGTTGCAATGAGAAAAATCAGCTATACATAAAAATTGTCCACATTTCACTTATGTTGAGAAAAATTTGTTGACCTTTTCCCGATAAAAACATCATGTTGGCGTTCCTAATCGACTTCACATTCTGAAATTGCTTCCATTGGAATTTTCGCGGTGAAATACATATTCCCATCTCGTAGAAATGCTCAATTTTACGTGGTTTTGGAGATATAATTAAATTTATAATTTTAGACCACGTTGCATTTGCATTGCATTGTGCACGAAATATCACAGTAATTCCCAATGAAAGCTATGCCTCCAAGCTTGTTGGCTAGTTATACATCTGAATTATATGTTCAGCCCGTTTCCCTGATGGCGTTTACGGTAGAAAATGGGAAGTGATTGTACCCGGCGTTACCACGTGGTCGTTTCTACCTACGGTATCATGTAAACATGGGTAACACGTTCCAATCTATCATTAACAACGTGTGTATGTAGCTTACCGTGTGCACGTATCATTGGTCACTTATCCGACAGCTAACGACAAATTTTGATGCTCGTTATTTTTCCAACGGAAACATTAATTCCCACTTTTATCATTTCAGCTACAACCCTGCAAACTTCGTATCATGGACTTTTATGACTTCGACGACTGTTGGTCTGCATTTTTACGGGCTGCTGGCTTCAATGACGGTTAGCATTATGTTATCTCATTTTTTTGTCGAAATTGATACGGGTCACTAAGATTAATCTTGAACGGTCCAAATACAAGTTTATTCCAATTTATCCCGCTTTCTTCTTACCAAGCTTGGCCATAGAATAAGTTAACTGGACAGAGGAGCTACTAATGTGAACGCACATGAAACGGGATAGAAAACTCGTGCAATAATCTGTGAGCGTATATTACGACATTCACAACATTTCCTTATGAAACAAAGTGAACTGCTGTTTTCCAATCACTTTCTCCGTGTTCCGTTCCCACCAACTGATCTCCTGAAGATATGACTGCAATTAACGTTCTTTTGATCCAGATACGACACGAAAATGCTTCTTAGCGAAGGATCACAAATTTTTGATATTTTGTTTGTTCTATGGCCAAGCTTGGTAAGAAGAAAGCGGGAGAAATTGGAACAAACTTGTATTTGGACCGTTCAAGATTAATCTTAGTGACCCGTATCAATTTCGACAAAAAAATGAGATAACATAATGCTAACCGTCATTGAAGCCTGCAGCCCGTAAAAATGCAGACCAACAGTCGTCGAAGTCATAAAAGTCCATGATACGAAGTTTGCAGGGTTGTAGCTGAAATGATAAAAGTGGGAATTAATGTTTCCGTTGGAAAAATAACGAGCATCAAAATTTGTCGTTAGCTGTCGGATAAGTGACCAATGATACGTGCACACGGTAAGCTACATACACACGTTGTTAATGATAGATTGGAACGTGTTACCCATGTTTACATGATACCGTAGGTAGAAACGACCACGTGGTAACGCCGGGTACAATCACTTCCCATTTTCTACCGTAAACGCCATCAGGGAAACGGGCTGAACATATAATTCAGATGTATAACTAGCCAACAAGCTTGGAGGCATAGCTTTCATTGGGAATTACTGTGATATTTCGTGCACAATGCAATGCAAATGCAACGTGGTCTAAAATTATAAATTTAATTATATCTCCAAAACCACGTAAAATTGAGCATTTCTACGAGATGGGAATATGTATTTCACCGCGAAAATTCCAATGGAAGCAATTTCAGAATGTAAAGTCGATTAGGAACGCCAACATGATGTTTTTATCGGGAAAAGGTCAACAAATTTTTCTCAACATAAGTGAAATGTGGACAATTTTTATGTATAGCTGATTTTTCTCATTGCAACACGACTATTATACTCAATAAAGTCTACGGTTGTCCAGTAATGCATATTTTCATATTTTACGACACATTTGAGGAACCTCTTTTTGCGCCTGAATGGCCGTTTTCAACTGGTTTCAGTCTTGAAGCATCATACCGGCAAACTAAACATTTTCTCTGGAATACTGTAGACAATAGTCCGCATGATGTTTGATTGCGAACGAACGATGCAATGTCTGAGCCCACCTGCCATGTCATCTGTGCCAGTTGTTCATAGGTAGACTTCCATCCCAGTCAGCTACCAGAATTCATAAGACTGACGGATGAGCATAAAGTAGATGAGTTTATCCAGTGCTAAACGTTAGTCAGCAACAGTCGTCTGTCTCATAGCGTCGGGTCCGTGGGACTTAAATTTGAATACACGGTAAACTACCTGTACCACCGATAAACAAGCTCAACGTGTCAGCGGGCCTTTTAGCCTCAAAATATCGTTGCAGACTCGATATTTTCTCATCCTGTGATCTGGCGCAGGTCTGCGCAACACCATGCTATCCAACGTGTTAGCAGGCTAAATGAGGTTACAAGTCTAATATAATTAATAGAACGGTTATGTTCAAATAACACTAGTTCTTCACGTACGAAATACTCTAACATATTCAGAAAATCCTACCGCTTCGTAACTGAAGAACAGAGTGTAGAGCGGACACACGGAAGGCTTGAGTTTGGTCCTTTCTGTACGGGGCGGGGTAACGAAACTGGAGGTTCCGGCGCACTTTCTTGCATGAATGCAGATTTAACTTTGTCATTTGAAACAACCCCACGCTTCCCGCCACGCCGGAGTCTGAAAAACTTTGCGACCCGCCGAGCTACCCCAGGGAAATTTCTATTGGCGGATGTGGAGATATACATGAGCCAACCACGCGTTTAAAGACGTGATAAAAGGCACAGAGTATCCCGTGCAAATTCGCGGGTGTCGTCAGCTCACGTGGCCGCAGTGGACGTAGTCCTCTCATCTGGTCCACCTAATGTGCTTGAATCAGGAGGGATACACCGGTTTGCTATGCCAGCGCAAAGCGCAATCGTTGGCGAACTGAAGTGGAGTGGCTACAAGACTTTTCTTGACAGTGTTGTGCTGCCTCAAAGGAACCGGCAGCAAGGACTCTTGCAAAAAGCAGTTGAACTTCGCATAAAGGGCTTATTTCAAATGACGATGAAAACGTTTTACTGCACTGCTAGATTGTAGATGAAGAGCGGCGGTGCATGTGCACCTGCACCCAACGGTATTCTGAAGGTCTGCGAATGATCTTTTGAAATGAGAAGCACCACCTATAATCGACGCTAGTGTAGAGACCTCCTAGTAAAGCTAACTTTTTGTTGGCAATCTATTATAAAAGTTGACGCTTCCTGATAAGACAGGTTTGTTCAGCCCAACTGTATGCCCTGTTTCCACCAGCGTAGAATTTCTCCACTTTTCCGTTACGCACGCTGCGCATAGGATAGTGCTCCCAAGGGAAGTTGAGCAAACAGGATGCATTTTGAGTGGGCTTCGTTGACAGAGTGGCTCTATCTCGGGGTCGCCCGTTCGTGAAGCAGCCATAGTGGCGAATTAAAGAGGAATAGTCGCCGAATCACTCACCTGGTATGTAGGTGAGAGCGAGCCAGCGACAGAATTGAAGACACCTGAGACATTCCGTATATCTGTCGTGACTGAGAGATATAGTCCGGATGCCTGTTTTCTCTAGAGGAATACCTGTCGGACGATGAGTTTAAGGAATACGCCAGTGGTATATGATCACTGTAGACAGCGAACCCTTGATCTTCAACAGCAAACTAAAAACGGCATATTGCAATGTGATTGGCAAGCAATTCTCCCCCGAAAGTACTGTAGTGAGTCTTTCTGGGTTGCAACCGTCTAAAGAAGAAAGCTAGGGGTTGTCAATAATTTCTAGCGCACCGCTGTAACGCGGTACCAGCAGCTGTATCGGAAGCGTCGATTACAATCGACAACTGCGCACCAGGGTCAGGATGGGCGAGCAGGGTTATTATGAAGTTGGCCTCCAAACTCTTTTAAGGCTGTACGCCCTGAATTGGTTAATGAAAGCTTACGATCGCCTCCACAGAGAAGATCGGTCATTGGTTGCACAATACGTGCGCAACGAGGAAGGAATCGACAATAAGTTTGCCAGGCCAAACAATCTGCGAAGCTGCTTAAAAAAGAGGGTTCAGGATAATCCTGGATGGCCTGAGCTTTGGAAGGGAGAGCAGAAATTCTATCGGTCGAAATCCGGTGAACTTGAAACTTTTCGGTTGATTTGCGTAGCTCGAACTTCGTCGGATTGACTGTGATACCAAAGCTGTTTAGTCGCTCAACCAATCTATGCAGATGCGAAAAGCTTTCCTCCTCAGATGGGCTGGCAACCATAATGTTGCCAAGGTAAGAATAAACGAGGGCCAAACCACGGGTGACTTCGTGCGTGAAGCGTTAAAAGTCTGGGCGGTACCGGTCAGTCCAAATGGCTTTCGCAAAGCTCGAAAAGACCGGATGAAGTGATCACAACGATCTTGGGTGCGTCTTTCGTTGCAAGTGAAATTTGGTGATAAGCACGAACTAAATCAGTTTCGCTGAAGTTACTTTTGTCCGCAAGGCGGGTCTTAAGGTCCCGTATGTGCAGAATGGGATACTTATTGCAAACTGTTACTCTATTGAGACTACGGTAGTTGCCGCAAGGACGCCAGTCATCTGATGTTTTGTGAACCAAATGCAGCGGTGAGGCCCAGGAACTATCAGGAAAGACGAATGATTCAGGGGTCAAACATGTACTTAAACTCTGCCATAGCGGCCTTAAGCTTTTCAGGGGCCAACCCTGGCCGATACGGGCGGGCCTTCGGTTCTTATGTGGTGTTTGGCATTGGAAGTCACAGCGGGCGCGGCGTTCGATGCTCGGTATATTTGTGGGAACTACTGAAAAAATTCCGCAAACAACTGTGTGGCAGTCGGCGTCACATAAATGGGACTGATGGCCTCGACGGTCTTGCGATTGCCGTTAATGCTCAGGTATGTAACGGCATCTATTAGTTTCCGGCGTCGCGTATTGACTAAAAGGTTAAAATACCGGAGAAAATCGATGCGTGATAGCAAACGGAACGACAACAACAGCGAAAATCCAATGAAAGGTTCCTCAGAGACCCGAGTCCAGTGTTCTTGTACGTCGACATGAAGTCTGGACATTGACGGCACGGAAAAGGAGAAGCGCCTGACTGTATCGCCTTGGTGGGGTCTGAGACTACGCTAACCTGCGTTTCTGTGTCCACCTGGAATGTGGTCCCTATGAAGAGATCCCGAGCAAACATAAGGCGACTAGAGCTGGATGCGTCGGTGACGTCCATCGCCACTACGCGTCGGCGGCCCGGGTTCCGTGAAGCAGTGAGGGAAAAGAGCAAAGGCAGTACATCTAGTGGCTTCAGCACCACACCGTTAATGGTGCCAGTAAAAGCAATTATGCGAGAATGTGTTACGTCGACGAGGCGACCTGCTGGCTCGCTGACTCCGTGGAAATCTTTTTCGGGATCGGTTAATAGTCATTTTACCTAAGTCTCCGCGCAAGACAGTTACTTCCACCCGTAGGACATTGACCTCTGCATGATCGGCTGGGTGGGTATTTATTGGGGTCATAGGGATGATAGTTGCTCAGGGATTATTAGAATTATGTAGAAATGGTTGAAAACGCTCGACTGCTTGGTCGATAATTCCGGCAGCTTCTGATAGCGGCTGCGAGTGGGCTACGGGTACAATAAACTGAGCTGTCTCCGCCAGCCTCTGAATCCATAGCTCTCACAACAGTGACTCTTCCATGTGAGAGACACCAGGAAGTTGCTGCATCTTACGACATGGCCTAAGGAAGTGTTCGTAGCCCACCTGTAATCCGCTGAAAAGCTGCTGTAAACGAGCCTTCTCTGAAGGAGTTACCAGCCTGATTACCGCCTCCTTAAGGGCGTCGTAGCGATGTTCCACAAGGTGAGTTCGGAGGACGTCATGCAGTTGCATTGTGACGAATTCCGGAAACCTGGACACTAACTGAGTGAAATTCCTCTTTTCAGATGAAATTCGGTTGTTGACAAACTCGGCCTCAGGTTAGACGAACCACAGTTGCGGGTCCATCTCCACGAATGAAGGAATTGATAAAGTAACCGTGCCTACAGTATGCAATTCTAAGGATTTGATATCTTCGCCCGACACCCGAAACGCTCGATAGCTTGTGGTTCGCAAAAATGGGAACGTGGATTGGGTTAATAAATGCGAATATTTGGTCAGACCTACCATGTAATAAGAAATAAGATACAGGCAGTAAAGAAAATAAAGCGCCGTATGAAATATTTAGACCAAAGGACCGGCTCAACAGATAGCGTAAAACGAAAACACGAGAACCAGATACGCCGGATCACCGAATAAAAGTAGCGAACCGAATTTTAACGAAACTACTGCCCTCCCACAAAGTCTCACTCCAGATTCGATGAGTTACCCAATGGCAATGGTTCGGAAGACAACAAACAGCGTACTGCTCCATATATTGCCACAACCGAGAAACAAGAAAGTGTACAGCCAGCAATCGTCATGTGCATTGCGCGTGGAACGAAAAAGTGAAGAAGTTCTACATTGATGGAAACAGGGCATACGGCTGGGCTAAACAAACGTGTCTCTTCTGAAAGTGTCAGGGTTTACAACAAAATATCAAAGAAAATTAGGCTATTCCAAGGGGTCGCGCCACTGTGGGACAGCCAAATCTGGTCATCCAGCAACCCAAAAAGACGCAGTCCACCGTTTCAGAAGCACATTTTAAAATCGGAATTGCCCCCGACCACTTAGTTAACCGATCGAAACACAACGGAATGAATGAAAAATAGTGCAGAGGACTGGAACGTTTCTGTCGTTATGACCTTCGACGGTAGAACAAACGAGTGTACAGACATGCATGCAATGTCAATAATGTCAAGAGTAAAAATAAATAGCAAGATAGTCGGGATACGCGGCCAACGAAGAGTGTCTCTACACAGGTCCTCCTAGAAGACTTCAAGCATGAAAGCCTTCGATAAAAACAAAAGGAAATTAAGTTAGAAATACTGAAGCTAGGGTGGGGTGAGTGGAGTACAGACCTATCCAAGAACAGCTACGTGTGCCACGTTGAAAAGGGTTGGCAACGGTGAAGAGAGAAAAGGATGGAAGGTGAGCTTTCCTCACTGTTGCAACGACGGATGGGAGTATGCTCTCCTCCTACAGTGGCCTGCGAACAACCTGTAACAGAAAAAAACAAGCACCTGTCGGGTAAAAATTATATACAGGCTCACAATGTAACATTCCAATGGCTACTGAACTGCACGTTATGCTGTGCGAAATGTTCATTTTAGTCATTTTTCTTGTTCTGCGTTTTTGGTTTCTGAAATGAGAAGGTTACTAGGAGAAAAATTACGGGTAGTAAGCAACATCTACAAAATCTACTACACCCCTTTCCCCCCTTTTCAGCCCACTGCTGAGGACCCTGGGATTCTACGCACTGAGATACGAACGTCTCAAAAGTTCCATCTTCCTAATTCCGTTTACAACCCACTGAACCATTGAAAACCTGCTGGAAAGTAAACGTGAAGTGTTGGTCGCGTGAGACGCGGGTTAGGTGCTGTGGAAGTGTCCGTCGGAGGGATGGGGACAACCACAGATTGCTGCGAGGCAGCTCGGGCAATGTCCTCGTCTACATAGACAACTTTCAGGCGGTCGACGAAAACGGTGTCATGGAGACCTTGACGGTCGACCGTGAAGTGCTTCGGCGTTCGTTGAGGCACTTTGAAGGGATACGAGTAAGGTGATTGCAGCGGCTTGCCTACATCGTAAAAACGGACGAGTGCAAATGAACAAGTGACCAAATCCTTGTTTGTTTGCACAGGCTTATTCTGGTTACGGGCTGGTGTGGGTTGGATTTACCGCATATATCGAGATAATGTAGAAGCAAAAATCTCAGGAAAGAAAAATGTTAATAGAGGGGTCGATACAAATTCACCAGGCAGACGCCGTGCGCAGCCATAGACCAATTCTGCCGGGATGCATTGGGAATCAACCGTTAGCGTGCTTTGGATCACAAGTAGTACGAAAGGAAAGAATTCACCCCATGCTGGATCAGCTGAGGCACAAAGCGAGGTTTTAGGCTGTCTCTGAAAACTTTCCGTTAACCCATTCCTGGACAGATGGTATGCCGTGGTACAAATGCGCTGGCATCCAAAAAAGTTCGTCATAACTTCCAATGTTCAACGGCGGTCCGTCTTGATGGTTGTAGGGCATTCGCGGTTGGCCACCAAACGTCCTAAGAAAGTGTTCACGACGGCTTCAGGGGAGAAATTCTTAAGGAGTATGGCATCTGGCCATCTTGGAAAATAGTCAACACAGGTTAAAATGTAAGTGTAGCTGCGTGACGGTGGCAAGAGCCCAACTAAATCTAGGTGGACGTTTGAAAACCTAGCGACTGGGAGGTTGAATGAAGAAATCAGGCTTCATGTATATTTATGTATCTCGGAACGTTGCCACTGTAGGTGGGCGTGTGCTCAACTACGACCGTCGGAGTTAACTTCGAGTCAAAAATTCGGTTCGTTACTAACATAACAGTGGCGCGAATGCCAGGGCGCGAGAGGCTGTGAAGCTGATTGAAGACAATACGCCAGCAAACTAGTGGCACTACAGGGTGGCGGCTAATCGGTCGACCGTAAATATCCCTGTTGCCGTTTAGTAAAAATATTTTCTAGCTGCTGGAGTTGTTGAAGTTTGGTGATATGCTCCAATTCATGAAATCTTAGAATACTGTTGCCAGGAATTTTTTTTCTTTTAATCTTCCGAAAACGTGAGCAAGGAATGCGCAGTAGTTCGGTGGCAAAGGGAATTATGGAAAAATAACAAGTTGAATTTTACGTTATTTCGGAGAATTGATGGTAGAATATAACGAAAATCGCTGCCATAGACGTCGAACCATATGCCTTATTCAGATTTTAACGTAATTAAGCAGCAAAACGTGATCATAACTTCGACGATCGAACCGTTATTAAAGCACGAGTACCAAGCTTCCCTGTTAACACACGTCAGGGATAAATTAGGGATGAATTGCGGCAAATTCGGGATGAACTACGCTCAGCATTTGATTGGTGTGACATTTATGGATGGATTATGTCAATCTTGGGATAAGTTGCGTCCGCATTTTTATGGCCAATGTAAAGTCAACGTGATTGGAGGTTAAGAAAATGTTGCGAGGAAGGTTTCGACATCATAATTTGTTTAGATAAATGCAATTATATAACCATCCCAAAGGAAAATTCTTACACACGAGAAGCCATCCACTGTCTAGCTGAACTGCAATATACAAAGCGTTCAGTTTCACCATCTTCAATTTGGATCCGTTTTTTGTGAGATTTCTGCGCTCGCTCCCACGTTGTTGCCTAATTTAAAGATGTCTGACCGTGAGCAATCGCGAGAGAACGTGAGTTTTTACTGACTACTGCATTTTACTCTCAGAGGCGTATATAATTGCTAGTCGGTCGATCCACCATTTACCGTCGTGTTCGCCGCACAGTGAAACATTTCCTTGTCAGCATTTCCATCGCTGGACAAGAGTTTACTGAGTGTCATGCACCCAGTTTGGCAGAAGGTGTTTGCAAATGCTTCCTTCATATAACTGACAATGTTAGATGTTCCGGAACAGGCAGAAGATCAGTCTGAATTGTTACAACAAGCTCCCAATGGTGAGGATACCGAGTATATGCTGTCAAACAACCCCATCAACCGGCTTCCAGACTGAGTTACTTCAAGTAATACTCCCGGAGTTCATGTCAGTCGGCTGTTACAAATTCTGAGAGAACGACTGCACGAACTGCCGTCAGATGCAAGAACACTCATGGAAACTCCAAGGACGTCGTTGATACGTGATGTGTATCCTGGTGAATATGCACATTTCGGACTGGAAAATGGCATAGCACAAGTGTTAACATATCGCCAGGTGCGTGACGTCGACATCGTTGCAGTACACTGAATATTGATGAATTGTCACTGGCTAAATCGGAAAGGTACACATTGTGGCTCGTCTTATGCCGATTATGCGAGCCATTTGTGATCCAGCCTCTAACTGTTGGCATCTATAATGGAAACGGTAAACCAGAGGACATTAACTGCTACCTCCTTGACGCAATCCGCGGGCATACTGTTTGCTGGAGTCAACCTGAGCGTTAACTTGAAGGCTGTCATCTGGGATAGAGCAGCTCGTGCGTTTGTTAAACAAATACGCAGCCATGGTGCTTATTACGGGTGTGATAAATGTAACCAAAAGGGATCGTATTCGAATCGCAAGGTCACGTTCACTCTAAACTGCTCTTCCGCAAGTACCGATGCTACTTTCAGCGCCTCACTCCCAGCGATCCCCTCTTCGGCCACTTCCCTCCCTTTTGATTTGGTACACTGCTTTCCCATAGACTACATGTATTCCGTGTGCCTGGGCGTGGTCCGTCTGTTGATCAGCAACTGAACCTCTGGGTCCCTTTTACTGAACACTTGCATAAGTTCCCAAATAATCAACGGAATAAATACCAGAATGCTTCGAGGTCGAAGACGGTGGACATGTGATTTCCCCCACAAATGCAGTGGAATACTTGACTTCAAACGGTGGAAGGCAACGGAATGCAAACAGTTCTTACTTTATCTCGGCCCTATTATATTGATAGGTATCCTGGACGGAGCAAAGTAGGAAAACGTTTTAGATTTTTCTGTAGCTAGTTATATTTTTTGTCTTCCCTCTTTCCATCATGCGTATCACGATATTGCAAAGCAATTAATCAATGTGTTCATGTATAATTTTTCACGGCGTTATGGTCAAGGTGAGATGGTGTATAACGTACATCTACTAGTTCGTCTTGCAGACGATATTCTAAGCCAAGGTGCCCTCGACCGGTTTTCCGCTTTCCCATTTGAGTCGTTCATGTGCGAACTGAAGTCTATGATTCATGGTCCGACTAAACCCGTTAGTCAAATTTATAGGCGGTGGTCTGAACGCACGTCCGTACTTTTTGTTATTGGTGTTCCTATTTTGTATTCTGATATCGGCCTGCCAATGAACATCCCACCAGTTAGTAACTGCTTGCATTTTCTGAATGGCGATGTTTTGTTTACAAATGTTGCTCCCAATAATGTTGCGATCATTGATAACCACCCTTGCCTTACTGTAAATATACTTCACCCTAATACCCCGATGTGTACAGTCCAGTATACCCCCTTTTTGAAATCTGCAATATTTTCATTCACTCACAGTTTGCCGTCACAACATTTAAAAAAAGTTTATTGTAACTGAATTCAGTGAAGAAATTCGCATGGTTACAAGTATTGCAAATAATGACCAAGTGTTTGCTTTTTCCTCTGGATGCTCGATTTGTTTGTTCACATTCCTGTTCGTAACACCTCGCCGTATATTTATTTCGTCAATGTAAACCACGTTTGTTAACCAGTAAACTTTTCGGACGTACTCCGTCGTAGTTTTCGACGATCAAAGTGACGAAGCTTGTGCTGCCTTCAGTTCATCATGGCCGAACATATCAGGCCCTTCATTCAGCGGAAGTGTCAAACTTCACCTAACACCGCAACCCGGTTCCTCGCGGTTTCCTGTGACGATTGTCTCACAAACAAGTGATGTTCAGCAATTTCAAATAATTGTCTTTCAGACGGTTATTTGAGGGCTCGGTGTTACGCAAAGAGGGCAGAAAGTACATCAAACTTTGACTCTTCTGATGTTACTCTAAAGATGGGAAAGCGAATCCAGCATACCAGGTATTTTCTGTCTTTTGTCTTCCGAATCCCTGTCTAGCGAGCCTCCGAGAAGACTGTTGTCAGTGTCGTCATCCAAAGAATCCAATGCCTTTCCAAACAGCACCGATGTAAGACAACGGCGGTATGAAACGTTTAATTCGCGCAAGAGTCAAGCTGATTCCCACCGAAATATTCGGCCTGCAACGTCCTCTTTGATCGCATCTCCCAAACTTCTGACGCCGTTATCATTCGCGGATGTCATTTTCTCACCCAGGCCGGTTCATCACACATTTCCCCCCAAGACGATATCCCCGGTTGTGCGTCCTAATGAGGTATTTCCGTCTGCAGCCACCTCACAGATGGGCATTTTTTCCACTCCAATGCTTCCTTCTCAGTTATCCTGCCTGTCACTGTATTCCCCAACACCCGTTCCAGCGATCTTGTTTCCAGTACCCGCCTCCAGCTCGTCTGTTTATTCCACGACAGTCCCTGTTCCTAGGGTTTTCTGAACACGCTGTTGAAGCAACAGGCCAGCATGATGTTGATCATGAACCATGTTGTAAAAGAGTTGGCGTTTATAAAAGGGCGTCAAGATAGTTTCCGGATGGTGGCTCGACCCTCCAGTGGACAAGAGGAGTGGTATATACGAGCTCACCTGTTTCCCGTTTAGACAAGGAGTTGGAGTCCGACTTAAGAACACAGTCGTACCGGAAGGTTGTGGTAGATTTCTCTTAGATTCCAGATAGATTATATGCATGGATTATGTGCTCACCTCGCAGGACAACTTGTTCCACGGTGTATGAGGGAAACCATTGGCACGGAATTGGCATTACACATTAGTTACGCTGGCGGAGAGAATAAAATAGCATTTGAGGATTGCATGTTCAGACACGCCATCGAGGGTAAGTATCCAGATTTTAAACGTCCCAACTGAACGCAGAAGTCCTATTGTGGGAACTTTCATAAGCAGAAACCAATACAAAAGATATTAGCACATGGATAAGAACATGGATTCCCAAAGAAAGAGGTAGAGGAGAAATAGGGAGAATGAGAAGTGAGAGAAAACAAGTAAAGAAGTTATATCATGTACCATGTTGAAGTTTGTTGAAATGAAATGACTCACTTGCAATGATCACTCATAGGCTTCACCTTCCCATTCTGGTTGTCATGCCTGCGGCTGTCTAATGCTTTTCAACATACCGCTCATCGCGACCTCCCTAGATTCACGAATGTTATCGGTTCCATATAGTTATTATATCATTCATCGAGGTTCATATGTTGTGCTACTTACAGTTGCCTTTCCTTTCTTCACAGAGCGGTGGAGTGCAAATGGATATGTAACTTTCCGACCATATCCCCTGTTTTTATTTATTGTTTTTCATTATCTTTCAACATATTCCATGTGACTCCTGTTTCAATCTTTGGCGTTTCCTATCTCAATGTGCAGCCCGCATACGAAATCGTGCTTGGTTTTCGTTCACGGTGTTGTACGACCACTTTAGTGTGTATCGTGTTGTGTGAAGTTGTTCAAAGCTGTTGTATACAGTAGGATGGGCTATTTTACGTCGTTTCGGGGGCAATTTTCAGCCCTTTGGGATAAGTTGCGTCGTTTCATGGATATTTTATGGTTGATCGGACAATTTACACTGTTTAGAGATATTTTACGGCAATTTGGGATAAATTACGTCAATTTAGGGATATTTTACGTCTTTTTAGGGATATTTTACGGCTAGTCGGGATAACTGGTGTCGATTTAGGGTGGACGAAATGGCTCAATGGGATTAATTCCGTGTTACGTATTTGGGGGTAATTTGGGGTTATCTGTGTCAAAAACGTAATTCATCCCAAAAAGACTCTCGGATTGGTCAATGTGGGCAATAATGGGATTTTGTGTAATATATACCTAATTGTGCTAGCAAGGAAAGTCAGTATGTCAAAGCAAAGAGCTTCATGGGGAGGTCTGCTCCATTTCCTGTTTAAAAATTTTGTCTTCTGAATAGCGCATGAGATTCCACCTACTAGCGGGGTCATGTAACCTCATAAAATTACCGACTTCCTTATGACCATATTGCCAAGCTGGTTCATGCCGGATTACGCGGAGCAGCAAGTAAGGCAAACAGGTCACGCCGATTTAAGTTCACAGTATGCCTGGAAACCGCCAGTGGCAGTCGTACCTACTTGCCCACGGTCCCGCTAAGTATCTGCAGTTTCCAGTTCCATGTGGTGATTATTATGCAACCTCACATTCATGTCAGTTGTCAGCAACCATTCCACAGATTACTGAATGCAACAGTTAACGAAAAATGACTTACACTCTATACAGTGCGTTTTCATTATTCATTCGTCAGTAACTTCTTCTATCAACCGGAATACAAAGTTCAGACATTTCATCAACGTATTTCGTTATCGAACTACCGCGACTTTTCGACGTCCTTGAAGGAATCTTTTACACATTGAAGCGGAATTAATTCCGGCAACAAAATATACATAGGTTGTGCTTTCTGTAATACCCTGCAGACTACCATTTAGACGATATTACACACCCACATTTTAACTACCTACCGGCTTGAGCATTTAATACCAGCGGGTAATTTTCGGCCACTTGCGTGTCGCAACGACCGCAGCAATAGGTTTGAAGTTTACGGGCTCACCAATTGTTAGAATATTTCAGCGGAACAATACGCAGTCAGTTCGGTATATCGAAAACCTGGCGATAACGTAAAATATGACTCAGTGCGCTGACCCCGTATGTTGTTACCGACTTTGGAAAATAGTGTGCAGTGGGAGCACGTCAAGGTAGCAAAGCACGGGACGAGTTGCCTGTTTTGGTGCCGGGGCGGAAATTACGGATATAAAAGTTGACCAAACCAAGGGTGAGCGAGAAACGAAATCAGTAAAAATGTACAGTGGAGTTTGAAAATCGCAAATATAACTTGTTGAATTCCCCGCAAGCTGGCGACGGCTAGTATCAAGTCCTCTCGCTTCGGTGATTGATTGATCAATACAATTATGTACACGGACCTCTAAAAGGAGGGTCCGTGGTTTTCGCTTACGTGTACGTATGGTTCCATTAAGCTGCAAGTAGGTTGAACGGCCAGGCATGTTGAACGACAGACTGTTCGAAATATGATGGCTCCCAAATGTGAAGTTTCCAGTAAACGTCTTGGCCATTGCAAGAAGACGGCAACTGATGACGGACGGTAAGAACTGTTCACGGAGTTCTACTGGAAGAAGCGATACAAACGTCGGGATGACTTTTCTTAGCCTTGGATTTGACTTGGAGAGCTTTCAAACACAAGTATGTGACTCGGAGGATATATATTCAGCAAAAGAGGTTTGAAAATTCCATGATTTACAAAACAGCTCGAAATGAGGCAATTAAAGCAACAAGGAATTCTTGTCTGGTCTATGAAATCAACCTAGTACGTGGCATTAACAAGAATCCCAACGTGTTTTACGGCTATGCTCAATCCAGGTCCTCTCTAAGAAAGAATGTTGGGTCCACACTTCCCCATAAAGGAGAGGTTAAAGTGCCTTACAAAGGCATCACGGACGCGTTCGTGGCACAGCGTCAAAGTGGTTTTGGCCCAGACCATGAAGTACCTGAGCTTCACTTTAATCCCGTGGGTGTGGCCGTGGTGGATCAGGACACTGCGTCCCACGAAGTTGAACGAGCGCTATCCCAGCTAAACAGCACAAAGTCCGCAAGACCGGACCACATTCGCCCGGCTACCTTAAAACCTGTGGTCAAAATGCTGACGTCCCCTTTTGCCCAACTTTTCAATCTTGCATTAGAAACAAGGGTCATTGTGAGGAACTGGAAACAAACAACTATAACTTTCATATTCAAAGACGGCAACCGACCAGAAGTCGGAAATTACACACTAGTAAGCCTGACAAATGTCATCAGCGAAATCTTTGGATGCATATTACGGGAGAGAATTTACAGATTTCTCGGCGAGCAGAAAGTTTTCAACGCTCTTCAACATGGCTCTGTAGAGGGTAGACCCTGTCTTGCCAATCTGCTGACGTTTTAAGACATTGTCGCGAAGAAGCTGGATATAGGAATAGTGGTTGAGGTGTACTACCTAGATTTCCAAAAAGCATTCGATTCTGTCAGCCACGGGCTTTGGGGCTAGAAGCTTCGAGATGCTCGAATGTCTTCTAGAATCTGTAGGTGGATCCAGACGTTATCGTTTGGAAGGTCGTGTGAAGTGAGAGTAAACGGAGTACTGTCAGACAAAGGTTCTCCGTTAAGTGAGGTGCTTCAGGTTTCAATTCTTGACCCTCTGCCTCTCCTGGTGTTTATAAATGATCTGACGGACAATTTGGTTTGCCCATGTTAATTTTATGTTAATAGTATAAAGCTGGTGAGAGGTGTGTCGGATCCGGTTACACTCTAGGAGGACATTAGGAAAACCTGCGAAGTGACATTAAAGTGGGAGTTACCGCCAAATGTTCCCAAAAGTCATACCGTTGCTAATGTTTCCCGTGGACCAAAGATATCCAAGGAGTGCACCCAGACAGGAAGTCGAACCAGCGACCAAAGAGCAAACGAGAGACTTAGGTATTCAAGTCACCAGCACGTTTACTCTATCTGCTCAAAGTACCGCAGTCGCGACAAAAGGACGGCGGGCGTTATATCGACTGAAATCCTCGATCGCTAACACATATCCGGCAGTGCTCATTCCACTGTACTCAACATAGTCCGCCCCCAACTGGAATATTGTGGCCAAACCTGATCACCGTATCTCAAAAAGCAAAAATTTGTCCTCGGAAAAGTGGAAGGCTCGCCACGTATAGTTTGGGGTATGGAGGGTCTAGGCTACCAAAACCGACCAGATTCGTTCAAATTATTCTCTTTCAAACATAGGCGAGTAGGAGATCTCATTTTAAGTTCACAAGATTACTTACCACATCGGCAAAAGTCCCCTGACATGTTTATTCTTGGTGTGTCAGGGTAGAAGTTTAAGAGGTCATAGGTCCACAATGAAGAGAACGAGATCACGATTAACTGTTCGATTTAACTCTGGCTAATCAGGTGGTCGACTCATGGAAAAAATTTCTTGCGAAAGTTGCTGAAAGATCGAGCGAAAAGGCATTCGAAAGAGAGCTAGATAAATGCTGAAACAACTTTCTTCTACTTTGTAGCAATCGAAGTATGATTTGTTTTTGCTGTTCGGGGCAATCAGGATTTGTCACCTCTTCTTTGTTCTCTGTACCCATGGATCAATACCGAACGCATTCGCATCGGCAGGGAACGCAGTCTAATAAACATTTGAATCACAAACGTCAAGCATCAAGACGTCAACAGGCAAAGACCTTCGAATCTTGGATTTAAGATTTGTGATCGGAGATATTAGAAATTTGGATTTGTGACATTTCAGCACGTGGTTAACCCGAAATTTGGTTCAAATTTTCTCACTGTCATTATCTATTCATGTTTTGTCCTGTTGGTGTCCTGTGCATCAGAAAATTGCATACTATAAATGTTATTCATTATCGAATAACACTAATTCGTTACATATCGAACTATTTGGGCTACATAGTATCTGTATCTGTTTTGCATAATACATTTGGTGCTCTGCGCATCAAAATTCATAAAATTGTTGTCACCGTTTGACATATCCACTTAGTCAATTATTACCTGAGTAAATATTTGCTCGGCTTCGCTACTTCTTTGCTTTACATTTCTTTTCCATTGCCTGTCGCTTTTTATAATGCTAACACTTACCGTTTTGTTGACAAACTGTAACACAGTGACACGCACGAGACCTAGCATCATCCGCGGGTTGGAAGTATAGAGTGCATGTGGCCGAATCTGCAGTCGCATGGCTGTTCAGGACAGTATGTAGTGCCGGACTTGTCTACACTAGTACCGCTCTAAGTACATCGACCTGAAGAAGGACCAGTACACTCTGCTCGCTTCTGCAAAATAGCCATTCACCTGTATGAGCTGCCTTTTTATGAAGGCTGCGTTCTGTCAAAGGCTGTACGCATCCCGCTGCTTGCCCTCAGGTGCGTGTTCACTAACCGTCTGATTATTTCAAACAAGCCACCAGAAATCAGATGGTTGGTCTACGACACTTACCCTCATATGCTAGCTTTAACAGAGACATGGCGTTCCGCGGATATAAGTGATAACAAACTGCATGTTCCTAAATACCCACTATACCGAACGGACTCCTTCCATGGACGCATGTGAGGCTGCGCTTCCTTCCTAGGCTAGAAGCTGCCGGTGACAATTGTCATATGGAACTTACCTCCCCAGAAAAAATGCGATGCACCCTGGTTCAAGCTCCAGCTTCATAATCGTGACACGCTCATGGTCGGTGGTATTTACCGATCACTGTCGTGCAGCGCCTCCGACGACGAGACTATCCTTGCCGACCAAGACCGTCTCTCGTCCACACAGCGTTTCTCCCATCTTCTTATTATGGATGGCTTCAACGCACCCAAACCCGACTACATAACTGCCTCTCATGAAGACTGTGATAGCGGATTTGCAAAATCCTTGTCCATGTTGATCCGTGAGAATGCCTGGACACAGCATGTCGAATTACTTATACCGCACCCTCTAGGACAGACAACTTCCTTGCCTGATGTTTATCACAGACGAAGCTGACGTGATAGATAGAGTGGTAAGCAAACGACCGCTGGGGAATAGTGAACACACGTTACTAACTTTTAATGTTATCTGGTACTGGTTCCAAAGTGCCGTAACAAAGCCTTCATTCAGAAACTTTCATGTGGCAGACTTTGACGCACTAAGCACCTCCTCAAGTACACTCAAACCTTCGTCGGATTAAGTGAACTTAAACCACCTATCTTTTGAAGCTACTGTTCACAAAGCTGATGAGGCATTTGTTCCTCGTAAACAGTCTTCTCCTCGCCCACCGCTCCCGCGGAACATACGTCGCTCCCTTGAGTCACGTTCAAGAAAGGGGGGAGGATCTAGAAGCCTTTCGATCTGTACGCAGCAGGTGTAGTTAAAGATTCTATTGCTAGCTCGCGAGAATAAGAATGTGCTATCCAAGCTGATGCATCGCCAGAGTAAAGCCAAGCCATCCGTGCCTTCTCTGCGCTTCCCCACGAAGAAATCTCCTCTAACCTCCAGGTAGTTGCTGAAGTATTCATAGAACACTACTCAGCATTCAACAATGTTGTCCCGCCAACCTGGTATCCGATTCTCCCATGAAGGAATTTCCAATGCCCACTCATAGCAGTTAAGTTCCCTGCGCTCGACGTCCCGGATCTCTTGCTTAAGGTCCACCATTACAGCGCAATGGGATCAGACGCGATTCATCTCCGGGTCTTCGAAGAAGTGACCTTTGGTTTGACGGTGCCCCTCCAAAACCTGTTTAAACAGACACTTCAAACCAGCATTCTTCCGAAGGCACGGAAAGAGACCATTGTCACACCTATATTAAAGGCGGGCGACCGTCACTCCCCTGCCAGTCATTGGCCGATCAGCCTCACCAGCATCCAATGCAAGGCGATGGAGCACCAATTGGAGCGCGCCATCCTTGGGCATTTCTTCTCAAATAACCATTTCTACTCTACCCAGCATGGCTTTCTTCCTGACAGGTCATGAATAACCAATATGCTAATCTTCATGGGTAGCCTGATAGGTCAAAGATGATGGCCACCTCCCGGATGCTATCTTCTTCGACCTCGCCAAAGCCTTTGACCGTGTTCCAAACGGTCCTGTTGTACATAAACCAAAAGCTCATGGCATCCAAGGAGAGGTTGTTTCCTGGATTGCATCATTTCCTGGCAACAGGGCTTTGAAAGTAAAAACCGGACAGGACTTTCATTCTCTTCTTTGATCTCCGCCGGATTTTCTCAAGAATCCATACTCGGCCAGCTCTTGCTCCTAGTATACATCAGTGACCTCTCCGACCTTATTCCCAGCACTTGTATCGACCCCGTTCATTATTGTCCACTATATTAGTTACGAGTGTAATTTGTACTCTTTTTGTTTCTAACTTTTTTATGTACTGGAACATTTGTTTGAACAAATAGAGATGCCGACAACTACCCCGCGCACTTAAACGTACGAACGCGTTGCATGCACGCTCGCTACTCCGCTCTGTAATCGTTTTGTTTTGGTATCCGTTTACTATTGCGTGGACTTCACAGGTCAACAGTACAATCTTTGACTACTCGTTGTGTTATTCTCGACCGGTCGTCGTCGGTTCGCTCGATCCAAGAAAATGGTGATCCTATGTAATTGGTGTATTATAATGTACATCCGAGTTCAGTATTTTTTGTGTCATATTACATCTCGAGTGCATATAGTATGGAAGTATATCAGCTTAAATTTACATCTCGTTCGCATTCACTCACTCCCCGTGGATATTAAGGATAGTAAATCTGAATTTTCGTATTCCACGTCACTGATCACTTTAGCCGTCCCCACTTTCGGGGGTCTTGATTCAGGGCTTTTGTTCGCCGTGTTAAAAATAGAGTTTAACAACCGACGTATAACAAGCGATTAGAACAAGTTCTCGCAGCTCATTCAACGCCTCCCCGGAGATATGTTGAACCTAGTTGGCGAGGTCTTGCTAGGCTCAGCTACTGATCGCCATGAGTGGGCTAAGCAAACAGCCGTCTGATATAATGCGTCTGGAACAACTGTTTCAACGATTACAGTTGAGACACAAGAAGCCATCGGTTCTTCTGCGAAAAGTGCGACAGACAGTAGGAAAGTTGCAGTCGCCCGAGTCTCTCTTACAGAAGTTGTGTATGCGATAACCGCCTGAGTATACATATGGACTATTGTCGGTGTTACCCTCTCGCCCGTTAAGTGATCTGGCGGCTTCTGCCGACGCAATACATGAACGTTTTCGAGGCACGACGCCGTCACCATTAGTGGGGCGGGTCGTTACCTCCAACAGTCCTGCGAATAGTTTGTTAACCACAAAGGACGCCGAAATAGCAGTGCTGCGCAAGGCACTGAAATGTAGCGAACGCACTTTTATGGAACCAAACGCCGAAATAGCTCAGCTGAGACGTGAGCTGGCGGATCTTTGTGCAAACATTCGGCGTATTGGGTCACCATCAAAAATTCCTCCGACGCGTGCTCCATCACCGCCTGAACTGAAGTCTAGCGATCTTTGTTAGTACCATGGGACGTATGGTGATAACGCTGAACGATGCCGATTACCATGTAGCCGTCGTGGTAGCAAACATTTAAACTAGCAGGCCGGCATGTTTTAGCGACGGCAGCCATAGGCCAGTTGAACAACAGTCGCCTCTTCTTTCTAAGGGATTCGCCCTCTAAAAAGCACTTTCTAATCGATACAGGAGCGGAGGTTAGTGTCATCCCGCATTCGGTAACGGATGCACGATCAGAATCTAGCACTACGCTCCGTGCAGCAAACGGTACCTCAATTAGAACCTTTGGTTGTCAACCATTGAGTCTAAAATTCGGTCTTCAACGCGATTTTTGCTGTGCTTCCGTGGTAGCTGATATACCTTTCCCTATTATTGGGATCGATTTCCTCCGACACTTCGACTTACTGGTCGACGCACGTCGATCGCGCTTGATTGATACTTCGACAAGGCTGGACGTTCGGGGTAAGCCGTCACATACGGCTATGATCAGTCCAATGTTAGCCAATCCCGTAGTTGGCGAGCCTTATGGGAAACATCCGAATTCCCTCAACTGGTCCGCAAGGCTAACAAATTACCGATCATGACGATCGACGTCGCGCATCACATTGTCGTATGGGGGCCGCCAGTTCGAAGTTGTCCACGTCGCTTAGCCCCTGATAAGTTAAACATTGCTCGATCCGAATTTGAGCATATGCTTCAGCTTGACATCATCCGCCTGTCCAATAATCCATGGGCTTCACCGTTGCACATGGTGCCCAAAAAGACTGACAACGACTAGCGCCCATGTGGCGACTATGGGGCAGTGAATTACACGACCACTCCTGATAGGTACCCAATTCCGCATATTCAGGACTTGACAGCAAACCTATCAGGAACACAGATATTTACAAGAATAGACCTAGTGCATGCGTATATTCAGATTCCTGTAGCCCCCGAAGACATCGCGAAGACAGCGGTGATAACACCATTCGGACTTATAGAATTTATACGTACTGCGGTAGGTTAATAAATGTTAATAATTGTTTATAAAAAAGTGAAACACAAAAGCCATACAGCGTTCTTTCTAAACGGGATCCACTTCTTTAGTCGTAAACATGCTTATGACTAAAGAAGTGGAGCCCGCCTAAAAAGAACGCTGTATGGTTGTTGTGCTTCACATTTTTGTTTCCGAAGATATGGAGTTTTAAGCAGATCCATGAAGCTTGTATTATTTTGGCTCATGTTTAAATTTTGTACAAGTTCAGGATGGCATACCGAAGTTGTTCGATTTGAACTAGCGAATGACTGTAGCATTATAGGAATGCTTGGAAAGAATACTGTACGACTGTTGCGTTTCACTTTTACTCTATTTGAAGTATTTACGGAGATTTGTCATTTCAAGCTTTTCTTTACAACTGTATCTTATATCTAATTCACGGGTTACTTTCTCATCATCCAAACAATGCTTGCAAACGTAAGGGAAAATTTCCAAGTAGTCTGACAACACGGAATATCCGATTACGGTTTTACATTTTCCACAGCAAACATAATTCCACAATAACTGCCGTATTTTTGGTTGTCACTTGGAACGCCTTTCCGTTAACTAGTCTTAAGTCGGAGGACTGGTATGTAAGTGACAACGTAAGGAGTAGCTTCCCATAAGTATAACCGATAAACTACGTGCGGAATTGGAAGATGCCGTATAGACCGTGCTACGCGGAAATATTTTCTGAGCGTCCTATGAGTGGCCTAGAAGTGTTCAGTTAGGACGCTCGTGCAGGCTGGGGTTAGACCAAACTTTACTCCACGCTTAAACACTTATAATTGCTCCGTCCATTTGTCATAACCTACGAGTCTGGCAGAACCGTAACTTACGTTAAAACACCTAGGCGGACGAGCGAAGTCGCTGGGGACGAAAGCGCGGAGATAAAAACGTGAATGATGTATTTACTGATTGTGGAAAAAGGAACATACTACCTCCAATTTTTTCAGCACAGAATGTGATCTTCGTTTCCACGTGTTATGGGTGTCTTTCCGGATGGTTGAAATAGTGTATCAAATGAAGTCTTCATCATCCTGTCGTTCATCACATCTGATATCTGCAAGAAATCTGTGTACAAATATATGGAGGTACTTACTTTCTTCTATCGCGTAAACTGGATGACCGTTCCAGATGATGTTGGTTTGTGCTTCCTTTGACCCGTGTGCGAGCGGTGCATTTTCAGCGGACCAGTGTAAGTCGACACCCTTTGTGAGTGGTGTGTGCGACTGGCTTCCCATAATCACTGGGGAAGTGTAACCAACATCTGAAGTAGAGGGAACTGACAAAAAAGGGTTTGAAAAGTACACTTGCCATGCGAATTAAGTTGAATCTGTTTGCCACGGCATGGACACTCGTTTATGTTTGCCATCTGGGTACATTTGGAGTAAAAAGTCAGCTGATCGGCATCACACCAATAGCTGTCCATCTGTACGGGGTCACCGCACTGTCCACACGGCAACCCTGATTAAGGCTTCTTTACCAACCCCGGTTGAAAACCGCTTGCAGCTGAGCCCATTGTGAAGTCGTATAAAGTTAATTCAGTCTTTGCACGTTGAACTATCTTACTGGCGGAAGCAAAGATGGTGTTAAATCAATTCACTGCCGTGCGGTTTTTGCAGTAGTGCAGTTTTCCAAGTATATGATGAAGGACTCTATAGTGACGGTCGAAAGTGGCTACAACAAACGGCCGAAGCCGCGGGCTCACCGATCGTCAAATTGGCAATTTGTGTTCTGCCAGCCACCGTACATGAATGAGGACGTAACCTTTGTGAAGGGAAATTAAAACTTCAAAAGACTTTACCGTGGCGGTAGAAATGTTTCCGAAACACCGACAGAATGTGAATGCGTGAAAGCCACACTGTACGGCAAAAAGTACATTCACATGTGTCCTGTACGCTATTCACAACGAAAGCGTCGCCATCTCGTTGCACACGAAGCTGCAATGTTTGCGGGGATTACTAGAGAATCGCTTACCTTGCACCGAGGTACTGTTTCCAAAGGGAGTCGTGGAGTCTGTCCCTTCAGATGTTTTGGAACAAAGTGCCTTGCGAACGTGGTCATTCCGTTAAGAATGTTCTTCACGTACCAGTCAACGTTGACAATCTCACGACAGTCGCACCCATAGGTGGTTTGTATTTCATACTCCCGCATCAGCCACTAGCTGTGGATCCATATTTTCTGAATGACAACCACTGGGAAGTACCTTGGAAACGTCCCCTACTTCGACCGTCCGCTTGCGTTCTCCAGCCTGTTATTCGTTCGATTGCCACAGTGGACAAAATAGCTTTGCGCTTGGATGGCCCCCTTTGGCTTGATGTACAGCCAAATACACAACAAATAATACAGAAACTTCCTATTCGTTCGGCCGATGATATACAAATCACGTTTAAGCCTACGGTAAACAGTGTGAAAGTGCAAATTACTCTTCCTCCTTGTCTGCCGCAGTCATTCGGTGGATGAGATAACGACAGCGAAAAGAGTTTGTATTTTAACAAGTGTGGCGGACGAATTTGCCCACTTACATGCTTACGCACGGCATCACGTACATGAAAGTCACATAACAAGATTAAGCAGCCGAACACCACATGGGCTTCCCTTATTTGCGCAGCCATCTTATCCATGATAAACGTTTTCGCCGCAATCTGCTTGCCCATCATTTCCCGAAAAAGTTCGAACAGTCTACGTAGTGAAGCATACTTCTCACTACGAACGTACCCGTACATCACGGGCCGGCCGTGTCCCATACTGTCTGTCACGAGGATCTGACAACTTCCAGCTTCGAAAGTATGAGGAAATATACAACAAAACACTTGTGCCTGTTCGTCCCGTGAGTGGCATGTACATTCACAACGTGCGGAAAACTTCGGAATAGTTCGGCCTGTGTTTGCTCGTCAAAGCAGATTTGCGTACATCTGTTGCTTTCATCCCACATGGCGAGCACAAGATCTGCCGCAATAATCACCGACAACACTCCCTCGGGGTTCTCTAATGTTCCGTGACCAATCTTGCATAGCAAACTCACTTAACAATGTAGGCTTTAACTTGCGGCAGATGTTTTCAACGTCAGCGGTTGTGATAAACTTCCCGTAAACATCCACTACCTACTGTTTAATGTCAGCAGCTGGTGTGCTTTATTAGAACAAACTCGTGCATTCGCTTAATTCACTGGCGGTGAGTCCACGATTTGTAGGATGGGGCTCATGTAACAGACGACTGAAGGGGTGTTTATGCTCCAACTCGAAAGAGCTCACAACCAGACATGCATCTTGTCGAACCACGTGAAACCGTGATCTGTAAAATGTATCACGGGAATTGAGCTGTTGAATCTAACAACAGTTAACCCTATAGACACGTCGCACACCCCTGCATACGGTCCTACGCCTTTTATACTTCGCACAACGATAATAAGTCTGCACGGTTTTCAGGAAATCATGTCACGGTACCTTATTGTGCTTCAAAGCAATTTTCGACCTACGGCTCGTCCCACGAACGTAAATAACGCCCACCCCCTCCATGTACCTATGACGGCACCCCTGGAATTGCGAGAAAGTGTGAAATTCACGATTCTCAAACATCGCCTTAAAAGTTGCAACATAATCCATTTCCTACAAATAAAAAAACAAACAACGGATAATAAAATGATCAACAAATGGAAAAAATGAAAAAAATAAATTACAAATAACTCCAGCATCCTTGTGTCAACACTACCACAAGCAATCAACCACAACAACAGCAGCCATACCGATTTTCGGAAGACAACTACGGTAAGGTCGTTTTCAATTAACAGTCAGTTAAAGCAAACAAGTATGAATCCATGATGCAGATTTTGACGATTTAAATTTCTGAACCAGGTATTGAGCTAATAAAACGATTTTCTCAAGTAAAATAATTTTCCCGAACACGACGGCTCAGAAACTCACGGTTTACGATTAGCATTCAAAGCACTACAGATCTCGTGCTACCTTTAGTCATATAGCGAAGGGTGGTTCCGTCTGCCTCAGGCACAGGAATGGCGCGCAGCTTCAGGCATTAGCGTTGTAAGGGGAAGTTTGGAAATAAGGTTGTCGCACCTGGGCCGCAGCTAGATCATCATGGTCAACGGAGGCAGGCGAGACTGAGGTGGCTTGGACGCGTGAAAAAACGGCAGCGACAGGATTGAGGGCACCTGAAACATGCCGTATTTCGCAGGTTACCTATGAAACATAATACAGGTGTCTGATCCCCCTGGGGAGGTACCTTTCTGATGAGGAGGCAACTGCGCACACTAAAGTCTTGCGGTCCATAAACAAAATGAAAGGAAGACCTTTCAGAGCAATGCGAGATTAGTAGATACCTAGGTAAATAGCAAGCAATTCTCCTTCAAACGCGCTATACCAAGACTCGGATTTGGAGAAGAAACCTAAGGGTTGCCACTGGTTGTTGACAGGCTGCTGTAATAGGCACCGACAGCTACGTCCGATGCATCAGTGGAGAGGGAAAGTGGGTCCTGAGGGTCTGGGTGGACTAGAAGAGTAACATTAGATATAGCCTTTTTTAGCTCGACGAAAGCCGTGCGCGCTGCGTCCGTAAGATTGAATTCACGCGTACCGCGCAATGGGGGACAAACAGGCGGTAGTAATTCTCTGGGCAGACGAGACTTCGGAGGTGTTTGGAAGACGTTGGTTCGGGGAATCCATTTACAGCGTTTACCCTCGCTGGTAAAACGTGAATGCCAGAGGCGGAAATAATACGGTCCAAAATTTCTTTACTACTTTTCCCAAGGTTTGACGGTTACCTCGTGTTGTGCAAAACTGGCAAACAGGGAACGCGGATGTTGCAAATGTTCTTCGGAAGAACTGACCACTAACATGTCATCTAAGTAGGGTTAGACGAAACCCAGGCCTCGGCATATTTCGTGAATGAAACGCTGGAAAGTTCGTGCAGCTTGAATAGGGCCAAATGACATTAGAAGGAATTCGAATGGGGCAAAAGGCGTGATAACGGCCGTTATAGGGATATCCGCCTCCTCTACTGGGATCTGGTGATAGGCATAAATCAGGTCGATCTAAATGAATGGAGAGGCGAGCCGTCATATCCTGTATGTGAGGGACCAGATACCTATAGGGGATTGTGGCCTTGTTGAGGCCACGACAGCCGCCACAAGGGAGTCAGTCACCTGACTTCTCTGGGACCATATTTGGTGGGGAGACCCATGGACCTTTAAGAGAGCGGATTATTCCTAGATGGAGCATGTGTTCGAACGGCAATTATCCGTTTCACGGGATTCGCCTTGAAGGTCGTTCAAAAGGCAAAACGGTCCTTTTGGCGCGAATCCTCGATTTTTAAATATTTTTTTGGTATTTTAAAATCGACATTTCGGGCAAAGTACCTACAATACATCAATTGTAAATAA
>LUCH01003326.1:0-10513 GCA_013368495.1 Paragonimus heterotremus | reverse complement strand
TTATTTACAATTGATGTATTGTAGGTACTTTGCCCGAAATGTCGATTTTAAAATACCAAAAAAATATTTAAAAATCGAGGATTCGCGCCAAAAGGACCGTTTTGCCTTTTGAACGACCTTCAAGGCGAATCCCGTGAAACGGATAATTGCCGTTGGAACTCCGCCCTGGCCATTTTAAGTTTATCTGGAGCCAAGCGTCTCGGTCCACACGAAACCGGTGGACCTTCGGTCCTAATATGGTGCGTGTAAGTGAAGTTGACTTGAAATGGCTCGTTCGTGGATCGAACGAGCTGCGAGAAATCCAAAAATAAAGATGCATAGGGATGAGGGATTTCAGGCTGAAGAATAAGAGAGCCGACGGCCTCTGCATATACCTGGGTGCCTTTGGCGCTAAGCTGTTTACGGGAATTGAACAAATTTAGTCTTCGGATATTGACTATGAGGCCGAAATATTGAGGGAAACCGATTTCTAAAATAGCAAACGGTACGACTACGATTGCGAAAACCCAGCGAAACGTTCGCCGGAGACCAGGGCCAGGCGTGAGTGGGCGTTGATCGTGGGTATGAATGGGCGTGTCGTTAGTAGCACGAAGCATGGGTGAGAAAATGGGTGTCGCCCAGCTGGATCGCGGGGAAACCACGTTGGTTTGCGCCTCAGTGTCGACTAGGAACGTGGTCCTCAAACAGATCCGTCACATGAAAGAAGCGACTGCTAAGTAGGGTGCCGGTCACGTCTGTTGCCACTACGGGTCGGCTTGAGCGTTTCCCTGGTTGAAGTACTTAGAGTGGACGACGCAACGCTTCGTCAGACTGCCGAACTTTTGTGATACCAGCAAAAACAACCCGACATCTGAGGGTGTTTGCGTGGAGATTTACTCCGGCGTCGACGAGAGGATGAACATGTCCTGAGACGTGCGAAATCCCTTCGGAGGGCTACACTATCTGCCCAACCAGTATGCCAGTAACCGGCCGGCGCCGGACAGGATGATTCCTTTGAAGTCAAAAGGTCAGGACTCTTAGGAGCCTCTACTGTGTGGCTTGTCACTGCTGTGAGGGAAACATGGAAACCTGTACAAAAACAGTCTTGTATCTTGTCTACGAGTTGTGCTGCATCCAATAAGGACGGCTGCTTAGCATTTATAAGGATAGCCTGCGTGTTGGCAGGGAGACGTCGCATCCATAACTCTTTAAGGAGTGACTCATCTATGAAGGGGGGACCTAGCAACTGTTGCATTTGAAACGAAAAATCGGACGGTCACTAATCTGTCAACTGCAAGCCTCTTAGGAGTTGTTAGAGTCGCGATCCCTTGGATAACAGCTTTCTTAAGGGATTCGTACCCATGTTCAGTGGGTAAATTCCGGAAGAGTTCACGTACTTGCATTATGACCTCCTCAGGAAGCCGGGCCAAAAGTTGACTAAATTTTGCCTGATCTGCAGTGATGAGCTGGTTGCAGAAATCCGCCTCCAAGTACATAAACTACAAGGCGGGTTCCACGTCTAAGAGTTGAGGAACAGTAATGGTGACTGCTCCGATCGTCGGCTTCTGCTCTGTGTCCATTGCAAAATAAACGAAAATGAAAGATATATATATCCGATGCAGAAATCAACGAAAAAGCAGCGTGTGTGTACATGAACAGATAATAAAGTTTCAGATAAATTGTTAGAAATAAAAACGGTTTACTGGATTTCATTGATTTCGGGTTCACTAACTTGCTGAGTGGAACCGGAAAAATGCTGAAAGAAAACGTATTATTAACCGGCCACACCAGACTGTAGTGAACTGGAACAGGTGGTGAGAGAAAATGGGGTACTAGCGGGCTGACCTAGGTTTCTGTCTGGAACCTCGCCTATTCTCCATAATAATTAAACCAGAAATCCAAAGGATGGACAACGATGTGTAATGCAGTTGAACTGGAAAAAGAGATGTACACGAAAAACGACAAAAACAAAGCAGGACCAACCAGCTAGCAAGCGACCGAAAATTATTGTTATTATAACCTTGGACGGTCAAACAAACGAGAGTGTGTAGACATGCATACAAACAATGTCAGTAAGGCCAACAGTCAAAATAAATAGCAAGAAAGTTGGGATAAGTGGCTAACCAAGAGTGTCTCTACAACAGGAAGTTGGCAACAGTCTGATGGGGTCGATGTGAATGTGGTAAAGCGGTCTATTTGGAGCAAGGAAAGCGCCATTGGAACTGTTGATACGCTGGTGCTACCAGTATCAGCGAGTCCATTGACAGGGGTTGTGGCTCACTTTATATCACACAAATAAATCAGTAGTGAGCTTCACTGAACTTCGTATGCCTGGGTGCGATAATGTACGCAATGCGTTATACGAAGCACGACAAAGATATCATGTTGGAATTAGTCCAACAGATTATTACCCAGTCTATAGTCACTATCGAGAACCAATCGACAAGGAAAAGCAAGGACCCTCGTGTATTTGTATAGACCCTGGAAAGTAAAGTGTACAAAGAAAGCACGTCAAGCTAGCGGGGCACGGAGTGATTTGTTATTGTAGCCCCGGGACGGATATTACAAAAGGAATAGCTTGATTAAAACAAAAGTCGGCAAAAAGCCAAAATAGTCAAAAATGCACAAGTGAATGCGACTATCAAAAATATCATTTATTATGGTCGCTACAATCAGTATAATGGACCCAGGTATGCCATTGCGAACCGTATCAATGTATTTAAAGGTATAAGCTGTACTTTGACAATACGGCTTTGACAACTTTGCTCTATCTACGTGTGTCTATTTGTAAAACATTCATGATGCCCAAGTCACGAGTATTGATTGTAGAATTGCTTACTGGATATAGGCATCACAGCAAGCCTGTGAAAGGGTTAATAGTACCTAAGACATGCTCTATATTTATCGTGAATTGAATAATATAATCAGGGTGGGGGAATACCTGTTGGAAGAAGGATTGGACAAATACACCAACGTGTTCAAGTCAGTGTAGACAGACAATGGCCAGCCTTAAAATGGATGTGAAAAGCAATGTATTGTAAGGTAGCTGACAAGCGATTCGCTGTCGAAAGGGCTGTAACGGTATTCCGCGAGTTGTAATGGTTTGGATAAGAACGCTAGAGTTTTGTGGGGAAGGCCAACAAACTATTCCAATACGGTATCATCAACTTTGTTGGAAACATCTGTTACAACCGACAGTTACGCTTTGTGATACGGAACAACGAGCATAACTACTTTGGTGGCAGCTTCCTTAAGCTCACTGAAGGCAGTGCAAGCAGAATCTGTGAAAGACAGTTTGCGATCATCTCCAGGGAGGAAATCGGTCACCGATTGCACGATATGTGCTAAACAAAGGACAAATTATTGTTACTAATTTACCAGGTCAGAAAATCGACAGAGTTGCTTGGTGAACGAAGATTTAGGATAATTATGTGTGGTCTGAACACTGTCCAATAGAGTGGTGGTGCTATCGGCTGAGATCAGGTTATGTAGATGTTTAATTAGTTTGAATTATCCTGTCAAATAAGTTGCACAAATGTGTAAGTTGCTTCTTCTCATGCAATCAACTAGAATGTCGTTGAGGTAAGGGCGAACAAAGTCCAGGCCAAGGATGCTCTTGTGGATAAAGCGCTGAAACCTTCGGGCATCGGTGTTCAAGCCAAATAGCGTTCGAAAAACATCGAAAAGGCCAAATTACATAATACTAGCGATCAAATATGTTTCTGATGATGACTAGAATTTGGCGATGTGCATGGGTTGTATCAATTTTGCTGAATATATTTTCTCCTGCGAAACAGGTTGTCAGGTATCGTATGTGATGATTCGTGTATGTTTCGAAGCCACTATCCATTTAAGGCCGACAAGAACGACAGTTTACTGATTTTTAGAGAACAGAGAGTGATAGGGTCGAATAATTCTTGGAAGAGCCCACAATTCCAAGTTTGAACATGTATTCGAACTGTCCTATCAAGTCTTAGCTTCTCGGTGGAAACCTGTATGAGACTTAACCGTATCGAGCGAACATTTAGTTCCGATGTGATGCATAACACTGATGATCACAGTGGGCACGACGTTGAAGGTACGAATCAAATGTGAGCTACTGAAAAAGTTCTGTGAAAGATTTTGAGGTTGCCAATTTTACGTGGATTTTGGTAATTGCAGTGACGGTGGTGGGGTACCGTTAATGTAAAATGTGCAGTGGAATCTATGGGATTCTAGCATTGCATATCCACCGAGAGACTGCGATACCGGGAGAGGTCGTTCATTGATGGCGAAAGTGAAGCAGTGACAATGAAGGTTGGAGTTGCACCGTAGACTAAAATACAGTGTCAACAAGCGTTGGCCGAAGGTCTTTGTGATAGCCATTTGCAGCCCAGTGGCGAGAAGCATCCGGTTTTGACGCCGCATTACGGATCAGTGGGACTACATTAACTCATGCTCTTGAGTCCTTCAAGAACGTAGTCCCTGTGCATACATCCTAAACAAAAAAAATAAAACGACTGAGGATGGGTGAGCCCAAGCCGTTAATCGCCAATGAGGATACTCTATCCGGTTTCCTTGAATTGATGAGGGGAAAGAGCAGAGAGTTGTGCACCTCATGGCTTTCCCACGGTACTGTCCATAACATCAGCAGTAGCCTCTACAATGCTGTTGATCACGTAGCCTAGGGATCTGGTAAAACGACTACGCCCTGAAGACTGTGTTTCGAGAGCGATTATTGGACACACTGTCTCGGGTTTTGCGCAAAGCAGTCAAGTCTGCTCATAGCGCTTTTATCTCCGTAAGGTCGGGCAGGTTGGAGCCGACGATCCGCTCCACTGCTAAGGTGCAAGTGGAGTGTCCTTCATACACATTGAGACTGGCAGTCAATTGATCTGCTTGATCTGCTTTATTTCTTTGACATTCTTATTGCGCTCAGAACATGCGATACTACGGAAGACCTTACAACTATCAAACAACCATACGGACAATCAAAATCATTTGCAGAGTGGCAGTAACATCAAACTATGAACGAAGTTAATCGATGACGATACATCTAGTAAAAGGCATAGAAATTCAACGTAAAATTCAAAAGCAGTAGCTCGACGAACGCTTTCCTGAAACATTTGACTAAATTCTACCACTGTTCCCGTCGGGGCAAAGTTCGCAGAAAAACGGCGACGACAGAATCACAAATGGATGTACGGCTATGGGTTATCTACTGGGGGTCAGCGCCTTGAGATCACCGAAATATCATCAGAACAATTTGGTTTGCTTCCGGTACACGTACTTGTAACAACCTGTAATACGTATCTGATGCAACGGTCACGTGATTTAACCCGAACCTTAGAAACACGTAAAATTTGAGAGTTAAGACCGGATGCTTGTGATAATTGCTCCTTCAAAAATGTATTACAATATCTTGTAGCATTGTGACAGGACTGTTGAAAATAAGTATGAGGTAGAGTGACATATATCAGAGCTGGACAATATGAACAGGTTCACTACTGACGTGCCCCAGTTAATGCGATGTGCCTGAGATGACAGACATCGTCACGTTATAGGGGGTTTTGCAAGAGGTTCTGGTGATTCAGAGCCATCGTTCGACTATGAGACGAAGGAAACTCCGAGTCTTTTCAGGGTAGTGGAACTTCGAGATGATCAGTTAATGGACGAACACGAACTTCAGTGGTGGACTTCACACCGGAAAAGTAAGGAATAATTACCTTTTGATTTACCCTTCTCAAATACGTTTCCGTCAAGTAGCATCACTGTTCAACCACATGACAGTAGATCCGCAAGTCAAAAAGACTGCACGTCTTCACAATACTAAACACTAGGTTTATAGACGGTGAAAATACTTTCAGTTTTGCTTTGACACACTTGGAGTCAAGTCGGTCAGAAAAGGCTTGACTGTGAGGCGCGAGTAAACTAAACAAATAAAAAGTTTTCCCTAACTAAACATTTTGGATTAAGATTGGGTTTAGGTTGCTGTCAAAAAGCTTAATATATGGCACCGTCTATTTGAATTTTTACACTCACAGGAAGCACTTTAATTAATGCGTACTGGTAACTAAAACTAGTCGTAATACAGACACTACTGTAATTGAACTTACGTTCTCCTGGCGGCCTTTCATCGGGATTACGCAACGAACCATTGTGCCGGCTTTGACAACCGTTTATGTTGCGTGAAATTATCATTCGATCACCTGTGGCTCTGTGCTGTGATGACAAACAAACAGGGCACGTATCAAACCGTCGTCCATCGAACTACCTGCTGAGCATATTGACGTTCCAGGACTGAAGACAATTTTTGGGGAATTTACAATCTGCATACATCACAATTCGTAGAACGGACCTCGGTGATCGTGAGGTTAAGAGTCCTCATCGAATTTTCCATTGACATTCAATCATGTTACAATAAGATAGCACATGGCAGGAGCACCTCAACTACTCTTCCTGAACTGTTCAGCTCCACCTCCTGCTATTCTCCTGCACTACGAAACAGACTCGGCAAAATTCAGTTCGTGTGCACACCACTTGGCTTGGTTTTCATTCGTGGCCCATTCAAATTTTAGGCTGGAAGGTAGCAACAAGATGTCCTCCAATAACACTTTCTTTAATAGCACATATGACAAAAATAAAATCCGAGGCCAAATTCTACGAACTATTCCTTAGTGCAAATTAATAACTAGTGAAAAGTTGGAAACAAACAACTACATACCTCGATTTCTTTATTTCGTATCAACGAAGGAATATGTCGTAAGGACACAAGCTGACTGATCACATTTGTATTCGCTTGATGGAAATCAAGTAGTTTCGTTATCCCACAAGCCCAACCTGTAAATCAGGCGGCACAGTAAAGATGTGGATCGTGCAACGTACGCCAAGGCAAAAATTTCACAAAATGACCTCGGGGCCAATATTCACGGCTTGGTCTATTCATTCATGCTGTCAAAATCAAGAAAGAATTAGACAGAATAGAATTGACTAAAAAACACTGGGAATCAGGATAATGTGGGGGATGATTACTTGACAAATTTTGTCCGCATGATGATCTTAATAACCATGGAGCACCACCGTTAGCTCGGTCAAATTATCAGCTTGCCATATGGCAAGCATTAATTATTCCCGTCTGTCACACGTCCTCAGTGGTGCCCAGCCAATGTACACGTCATTATTTGTACAATTTCTTTAGTTTATTAATGACAGACCACGAGCTACTTTTGGTTGGTGTTTAATCTGAACTACTCAGAATCCTGGAAAGTCCATCAGTATAGGCTACGTTTTAGTCTGAACGCAAACATTTGTAATCGGCTTAACCTTATAGCGAAGATTTTACAAGTGGATCGAGATGTACCGACGTCTCTGGAAGCCTGCTTGTTGTTGCTGCTAAGTTTTGTACAATGAGGGGGGCTCTTTTTCAAACACACCTTTGTAACTGAGCACATAATTACCACGTGCATGCACGAGAATTACCTAGCATTTTTTGATGATACAAGCGTGATGAAATGACATGCAAAATATAACACCACGCTTATTTAAGTTGAACATTCAGTACAGCTGTTTGCAGATTTTGGAATCCTAAGGAACTTTCAACCGGTTCCTTTCAGAGTGATGTTATGTACACAAGTTCCGATTTCGTTAGAGCTAATCGGTAATCCACATCTCCGTTATGTCCGGGATCTTAACTCAAAATACCACTCAATAAGTTTAGTTTTTTCTGTGATATCAACTTGAAGAGAAATCCTAGTCGTAACGATTATCGTTTGAAAGTAAAAGAACAGTTATTGTGTCTCGTCTTGATACGACTAGACAACATAAGCGTTAGACTCAAAAGAGTGCGGCTGAGCATTCACATGTGATGACTCACTTGTGACTACTTTGGGGTTACTGGTATAGTAGTCAATGCAGTATCTCACGAAAGCGAGGCGGGCATTCTAAAGACAGCCCTAATGAAAATGGTGCTACTTTTCGGAAGTGGCTAACTGAAAAGTCTACGGATGCAATCAGTGGTTGGAGACGTTTGACTTACATATGAGGAAGTTACCACGTCGAAACACAATGAAAACAAAATAGGTTCATTTGGGGGTGAAGGACATTTTGTTGTAATGGAAACAGGTCAGTATAGAGGCACTGTAGTGGGTTTTGATGAAAACCTGTGAATATGTAATGAGATCTGCACACGATGGGAAAGTAAATTAGAGGGTGCTAACAAGTAGGTGTGACGTTTAAGTGCAACATTACATGCAGGCTGTGATGCTGTCGGGACGGTCAGGCCCAGATATGGATCATACGTTGGTTATTTTAAACTAACAGCGCTCGACCAGATCAGCCGGATATGTTCCATGCTGCCTGACTGGAAAACATATATGCAATATGTTAAGTTCTTTGAGGCATCAAGTTGTATAAACCCGGAACAGAAAAGGATTAAATGTTTGTAATGAAATGCTTTCCTAACGATGCATTGAAAGTTCCTTCCACCAAAGTGGGACCGAGCGTATTCCGATCTCAAAAATTGGTTTCATCTACGGTCGTGGGAGGGTTGTTTCTTTGAAGATGGTACCGGCGTAAGAATGCTTCATGAAAGGCTAAATGTACGTCTTCACCGATAGAAGGGGCTTCGTGACTATAGTTGTTATATTCTGAGATAATGCATTCCAGATCAATTTAAAAAAACTAGTAAACGATTAACACAACGTTGCGTTTTGAATTACAAAATTCTACACTTATAAAATTATGAGATTCTGCATTCGATGAAACATGGGTATGGTACCTTCAACCATTCCGACATTTGTGTGTGCGGTGAAAGTAACAACTTGGTTCTACCTAACTCTTGTAAAACACAACGTTCTGTTACTGCTGTTTGTCATCGTGCACGAGCTCCCCATTCGAATTTTATGCGATTAGTATATCAACCTACTCATCAGTTGAAATAAATTTCCCAAGGGAATACTTCAGTTACGATAATTCGAGGAGGGTTTCGTCGAGAATTTTGCACGTGAAGTTATAAAAATGATACTTGGTAATCAAACGAGGGACAGGTTACATGGATCTATTAGAGTGACATGGGGGTATTTCAATACACAAATTTACATTGTTCAAAATATTTGTAGGAAAACAACCAGAAAAACATGTTTTCATTTCTTCGAGGAGCTTTCGTGAAATTTTATTAGTAGTGTTATTTTATTTATACGTTATGATGCACCCGTTTGCTAATGCAATACAAACGGTTCTACAAATATAATTTGAAGGAATAAGTGTATGCGGATTATAAGTGCTTTTCTAAATATATAATCGATAAAATTATGTTCGGAGGAATCATTGTTATATGTTATGACCAGTTGGCTCACTCGATTTAATTTGATGTTTCGGTTTAAACGACTCAACCACAAGTAAACTCAATCAAGTCTTGATGATAATTCAGCACAGAACCTACCAGAAGGTGTTTCGTTGATACCATGTCGTCTGATTGATACATAGTGTGCAAATATAAGTTGCAGCCTTAGAACAATCTCTCTAAAACAACAGTACTATTCGATGAAAACAACACCACCGTTGGATGTGTAGGGATGGTATAAATATTGAAGGTGTATTGAACTCAACTGTCTTCATCATTCCAAAGTACTTTTGAAAACCGACTCTTTAAAAAATCCAGTGCGTCATGCTTCTGAATTAATCTTCATCACGTAATTGAAACTGCAAAATCCGTCTTGCATTAGTCTTGTGTTCACTGGTTCGATCCAATTCAAACCACTGAGCTTTCCAAAGATGACATTGTTTTCCAAACATTACATCGGTTACCGAGGATTCATATTGTTCCAACGTTTCAAAACATCTCGAGAAACGTCGGGTATTCTACCGCGAGTCCTCTCATAGTCCCTTTTTGAAACAGCAAAAGGCTGGGGCTACATGAAGCCACGTTTACAAAAATTCAATTGAGACCTGCGTGAGTTCGGTGTGTGGGACATTTCATCACAACAGACAGTGGAAACAGTTTAACGAGATTCAGGTTATTATTTGGAAACATTTGGCAATAGGCCACTCACATCATTCCAGCTTCTCAGTTTCGCAAAACAACAACTGCAAATGATTGAAGGCTGTTATGATTTTGTGCTTCGTGTCACGTGCTTCAGCTAAGCAACAGACTTTTCGAGATAATCACAAGTTGTCTGAATGCAATGAACCGTTTCCCAAAAGTAAACTTCGCCATCGACATCAAGACTTTTACATCTACTGAGTTAAACATTTCTTAATTCTGTGCAGTATTTTAATCCATGGGTATTCCCTTCAACAAATATTCAATGAACGAAACTAACATTCGATCTAACATCAGTCCGGATGACGGTAGTTGTAAATCGATACGCAACTGTTCAGTAGATAATCATCAACTACGATTGTGACTGACACAATCACGCAGTTGTCAATGCGAATCACGCACAACGACGTTCAGTGGACATGAGTTAACCACAAATCCATTGACACATGTTATATAGTTCAAGACTCATAGGATGTTTATGAGTTCATACTAAAACTCTATGTTGAAGCATTACAA